>JARFYF010000012.1:20011028-20023917 GCA_030265395.1 Rhina ancylostomus | reverse complement strand
TTGACTTGTCTAACTTACTGCCTTGAGACACAAAGCCACAACCTTTTACCTTGCTGTGCGGCACTCCTGGCCACGGGTACCTGAGCTGTTGCAATGTAATATTTTTACATTATTAAGTAACATTAAGAGAGGAAACCAAGCAGCAATCTCTCCACACCGTAATGTTTCAGCATTCAGTGGTTTCATATTCAACTTTACATCATCATTACCAAAACCTTTATATATTTAGAATGGCCAAAGCAATTTTGAAATTTCTCGTATTTTGCCACAAGCAATATATGCAGTTAATAAGATTTTGGTTTGGAATGATGCCATATAGACCACATTTTTATTGTAGATGAATCCTGAATTAAATGGCTTCAGGTTCTGTTTAATGTTAATGTCAACATTGACAGAGTTGGGGCAGCTCAAGCAGAATGCCCTTACTGAAGCATGTTACTGACAGCTATTTGCAAGGTTAATGCCGTACAAAACAACATCCATCTTTGTAGCAGTTTCATTAGCCCCTTATAGCTGACCTCTCCTCATAATGTTGTCAAATGTGACACACATCAGATTATTGGGGAATATGGCGATCAATAAATATGCAACACCAGCGGTTAGAGCGCTCCTGGCATTATTGTTGGAAAATGCCATAAAACATAGCAAAGGGTAGCCGTCATCTGTCACAATCTACTAATAAAGAGACAGGCTTAAGGGGAAAGCTATCAATAATAATATATTGTAAGAGTAATGATGAACTGAACAGAGAATATAGTGCCTGGATGCTGATGCATTATTGTTCAGAGTGGGCAGGCAGTAGACAAACATATTGAATGAGCATTTGAGCTGTCCCTAATTAGATGCACGGGCTGCATAAGCACAGTTTCTCTAACAGAACCCTTTATTTTCAGTGCACCAAAACACCAGCATTAAAAGTTCTCACTTAGACTGTACATAACTTAATAAAATTGTTACCAAATGTTGGAAGTGTAGCTGTTTCTAATGTAACCTGAACTACTGATGAGGAAAAATTAATTTATATAAGAGAGAGTATCTCATTAATGCGACTTACTTAAACTCAGCACAAAATGCAGTCACACAAATTGTAGTCATGGGAATGTAGCTGATTCTTGCTCATTCGGAGGAGGAATAGGTCCAGTAGAAGAGTGAAACAGACTAAAACAGTTTAAGGTAAACAAAAACCACTCAGAAGCACTTCTCAAAAATCTGTGTGATTCCATACATGATATTTTATAACAGATACCCTGTTCTAAAATGCAACAATTTTATTTTGCTATAAAAAATATTATCATTGCCTCCTAAAACCTTACAGCATAGAAACAGGCAATTTGCCTTATTAACTCTGTACTGGGATGTTTTCTTCTGCATGATTTATCATTAATTCCTGCTGAATTTTCATGACCTTTAATATTCATGCGGCAGCACGGTGGTGCAGCAGTTAGTGTTGCTGCCTTGTAGCTGCAGCGATCCAGGTTCAATTCCGACCTTGGATGCTGTCTGTGGGAGTTTGCGTGCTCTCTCTGTGACTGCGTGGCATTCCTCCTTTTGCTCTGTTTTACTCCATCACAAAGACATGCTGGTTAGTGTAAGTCACCCCTGAAGGCAGGTTTAATGGCAAAAGGAATCAAAGGGAAGTCGGTAGCTATGCGAGAGAAGGAATAAGTTGCAGGGAAAACCAGGAAATAATGGTACGCTGGGAGCTGGCATGGATCTGATGGGCCAAATGGCTACTTCTATACTGTTGGAAGTGTAAGGTATGATAAGGCGGCTATTCAGTCACCCCGAAAATTAGTTATTGCTTCCACAACAATTCGTGATGGAGAATACCAGATTTGACTACCCTCAGTGTGAAGGATACATTTTCCTGCGCTTTCTTTTGAGATTTTCTATTGCTCATCAGCCCAATGTGCCTTTCAGAAATACCTGAGAAACAATGGATGCAAGGTCAAAGAAACCACAGGAAGAACATGAGAGATGTCACAGCCTCCCACCTCCGTGTGATTAAGCAGCACCTATTTACACAGGTGCTCAGAGAAAATTGAGGCATGTAACTAAGAAACCATGAGATGGTAGGATTTCAGGGGCCCTATCAGCAAGATGAGGAAGGCCAGAAATGGAAACAACTTCCTTCTTCCCCCAAGTTCCACAATGATCTTTGGGACTTTGGCTGCTGTTCTCAAACAACAGTCACAAGGTTCTGAATCTGGCATATACTTTTAGAGCTTGTAGCCGCACCTGTGTTTCTTCCTTAAGTTTGTAGGCCAGAGCCATGCAGGGGGCAGGTCCAAAACTAGGTCTGACTTAATATTAATGCCCATCAAATTTGAGATGGAGGAGCCTGGAATACTTGAGGTCATTCCAATACCTAAGCAAGGGTGGCATAGAACACTGATTCCATTGTCATACTTCACAGTTTTGAAGACAACTATCAACTCTTAACATCAAACTAGCATTGAAAATAGCTTTAAGCTATCAGGTTGTTCTGCACAACTGTGAATGCTAATCTCTAATGAGAGATGCTGGTGGAAGCTATACTGAACTGTTGTTTTCAAATGAGCTATTATGCCCAATCTTCATTTGTCCTCTCTGAAATGTGAAAGATCTTAGGGGACCATTAGAAGAGAAAGGTTCATTTCCTGATGTCCTGGCCAAAATATATCTCCCAAATAACTGTCAGTACTGTTTATTGGAGCTAACTGTTCACAAATTGCCTGCTTTGTTTCCTGCAGTACAACAGTGACTATACTTCAAAAATATTTTCTCAACACTTTAGGACATGCTGAGGCTGTATAAATCATATCAATGCAGGACCTTCTTTCTTTAGTTATTTTATCGTGATATAATATTGTTAATGCCTTCTTCTGACATTACTTTTCGTTAGTGTATGCACATTCTTAGGTAAGATACTAACAGGTATATCATACCCCAGTTCAATCTTGGAATGTTGCTTTATAATATTTAACTTCTATTCCATAAGCTTGACACAGAAGACATCACCTAAACATTATCAATAAATGTGAGCTTCTGTTAGTTCATTTACAGATGGAGTTGGTTCCATTTTACCTCCTTGGAGTTTCTAGGGCTGAGCAACATTATAAGAAAAAATTCCTCCAATTAAATATTTGGCTTGTGGGATCATTTGATTCAGTCTTTCAGCCCATGATATACTTTTTCATTATTCAGAAGACCTATCCCATCAGCATTGTGAGAAAATGATTAAAGTATTAACTGTTAAAATATTAAAGATATTACAATATCTTCCTCTTTATCAATTATTTTGTTTTTTACATTGAAGTTTCTGCATTAAAAGTACTATTCATTAAAAAAATATTAATCATTTCCTATTATAATGTGATGTTATCCTTTAATAGAGTGTCATCCGCACATTATCTTAATAAATGAATGAAAAATCAAACATGCTTTAGTCTTCATTGAATGCTGCTAAAAGTCTGGCTCTAATGCATCTCATTGATTTTACTTTGGCCCTGAAATTCTGCAAATGGTTGTCCAGTATCCTAGGACACTGACCACTATAGCAAGCCAGTAGCCTTATAAAGCAACAAAAGGTTTTCAGTAGAACCCATGATGAATGGCTGAAGCTGAAAATCCTGTAGTGAACAAACAATGGTTGCTTAACATTGAAAGTTCAATTTTAATGTGCTTCCAATGGTTTTGAGGTATATTGGGTCAGACCTTGCTGGATATCATTAGCAGTTGCAATTGGAACTGCTGGGTTTCATGAGCTGAAATTGTACTAAGTCCTAGACTTCCACACATGTGCTACCAAATCCAGAAGCCAGGACTTATCAGTGGAAAGGCCATATTTCCTGGTTCTTTCCAGTGTTGGACTCCTCCAAGTATCCAGTGGTAGAGACCAATCTTACTGGAATGCCCCAGTGGTGGAGTCCAGTCTTACTGAAGTACCTTAATGTTATGAAGAGGAATTGTCTCTTAGATCCTGAACCAAATTAGACCCTGATACAAGTTTCATGCCCCCATTGACTTCAATGGGAGTGTTGGGCAAAAATCTAAGACACAGAGCAGGTTATTTTATTTTTAACCTTATTTTTTAATCATTTTACATTTTATAATTATGCTGAATATCAGAGACATTGGGATAGATCTTCTGACAAGCGGCCATCTGCCCAAGCTTGCTAGTTACATGCCTTTTGGGAGAAGACTGTCCTTCGACATGTTCTTCCATGGGAGACCGACTACCAGTAGACCAGCAAGGCTCTGCAGAGTGCAAGGATTTTCCCGTTATTGGTGGCCAGCTCTGCTCCTATATTGCCTTAACACCCAATGGGACCCCACCTACTGCATTGCCTAATGTGGCTGAGTGTGCGGATCTGAGTGGTCCTGCTTATTGCTCTCTAGTGAACCAACTCCTTTATTTCCTTTTATTTTAACCCTCACCACCATGCCGAATAGGCTAGGTTTGTGGAGATTAATAGGGCTCTAAGATTATATTGCATTGTCATGCAGTAGGTAGACTTCAGTGCACGTGTCTTCATGCTGGGAATTTTAATATGGAGATTACAAATCTTTGCTTTTGGTTGTGTGTTTTGTTGGCACCAAACCCAGATTAGAGGATCATATATGAATGTCACCATCTAGAATGTTGCTACACTGCTCCTGATATCCCTCTCCTCTAAAATCAATCCACGCTCATCTTCATCCCTGACATCTTCAAGTCAGCAAGGTTTAGTGCCAAGTCTGTAAGCCCATGATTAAACTCACTCATTTTCACCTCCATTCATCCTAGGTTGACATGTCTACAATGTAACTGCATGCAAGATACGTTCTAGCTGATATTTCTATTGAAGGCTTCCCTCCTCTCTTCCCCTCTCCACGTTGTCCCTGGAGAACTAGATGAGTGAAAGCATGTTTGCAGTCTCAGCTAAGACTCAGACTGGTGTTTTCTGGATCAATTGTAGAAGAGGACATGAACCAGGAATAAAGGTATGGTTATTTTGTTAATTTTGCCAGTTTTAACTCACTTCTATTGATTGTGTTGGCCACTTCTTACAGGTATTATGTACCAACCCAAACTAGCTCACTGTTGTTCACTGATGCAAGGGCCATGAGATTCAGCTGGACCCCTGAACTCCTGTAACTGGTTGATGGGAAGCCAATCAGAAAACAGTCATGGTCCCCTTGCCCAGTTTACCAACCTCCTGCTAAGAACAGCTATGTTGGTGCTGGCAGTTACAGTAGTATCCACCAGTGGACCATCACAAGATATGTCCCCTTTAAAAACTAATGAAAATGAATTACAGCTTTTCATTTGATAGTTGCCTACCCCCATTTTTCACTCTATCAATAACAGTCAGGCATTTTTGAGGGGGAAGGGAGAGATGGGCTTACTTTTGCTGCGAGCCGGGAGTCGGAGGGCCGAGAGATAGGCTCTCCACATCTGAACAAGGTTGCTGCAGGTATGGGGGACCCACAGGTGATGATTCTGGACAGGCCAACAGGGCAATTTGGCCCACAAGATCTGGCTAGTGGAGAGAACACCAACACATTGAAATATTTTTTAGCTAATATCAGTTTGTCTTTTCTTATGCATAAGAAACAAACTAGGAACTAAGGTCCATCAATCAGAGAATTTAAATGACAACACCAATGTTTGAACTGAGCTCTTCCCTAATCCAGTGAAATTAAACTCAAGACCATAAAATCATGATGTTCCAAGTTTGAGTTACGTGTTGCCTGTGCTAATCAATTAGATGGAGATATTTCATTGTGTGGGTTAAAGTAACATCTAATGCAACCTCTAACCAGTCTTATATCCTTTTCTGATTCTATTTACTTCTCAAGGGAGAGCACTCCAGTACTTGTTTAAAAGGTCTCTTTAGACCTTGTGATCAATTTCAAGCCTTTAAGCACAGCAGATCTTTTAAAAAGAGTTTCACTAACTCAGACTTCAAAAGGCTGGGACTGATAGCCCGAAAATTGAGCTGTATTGAGTGTCGTAGCAATCTGACCATAAAAGCGGTCTTGTTCTTCACACACCTTTCTGTATGCCCAGTTAGAATAATAGCTGAGGAAAAGGCCTAATTATGGGTAATCAATGGCTGAAAAAGAGCTAGTGATTATTAGTGACAGACCGCACTGTACAGACCATAATGTACTAGTATTAAACTCTGTCACTAGGTTTCAATAGAGAATAAAAAGAAATACAAAATTCACTCATTATTTCAACCATCTGGGCATAGATTTTTATGATGTGTTAATTATGAGGAGAATTGTTAATGTTGGAGAACAGATTGTTTGTTGTTTCAATTTGGTGAAGGTAGGTGTTCCAGGGTCAGTTATAATGATTACCCAAACACAAAGCTTTAGTCCAGCCTGGAAATGATTGTGTTTCTTTTTCCCATATGTTCCAGCTATGTAATTTGCAGCTCAACCCATTGTTAGGAGTAGTTAGTATTTTGCTAAATTGAAACTGTCAGCAACTAATATAGTTGTTTTCACAAAACAAGTAGCAATTCCCAGCTGCCCGAGTGTACCTTTGGTGTGCTGTTAAACACATACCAAAACTGACAGGACATGGCTTTGCATCATTTCAAGAGGAAACACCAAAATTAGGTGTTGGTAATACATCATGGGACATAAAATTAAGGCACTTGTCTGAAATTTCTTCCTCTGCTTTTCAATGTGGTATTAACCATTTCATACCAAGACTCAATTAGAAGGTCAAGAGTGCAAAGACCAGTGATTTTGCTCCCATTGTTTAGCACTACAGAAGCCCATTTATGTTTATAACCTGTGTCCTTGCTATACACATACATTTAACTCTCTTGACTCATCAGCACTATCTTGGTCAGGTGTTGGTAGGTGTGCTCAGATACTGTCCATTGGAACTATGCGGGGTATCTGAGTCATGTGTGCTGAGTTCGATGGTCCTGTCAACACAATCTCTTAACCCTGCACAGCTCAACATGCAGCCAGCAGCAGCCGGGACCTTCTCATCGTCCTCCCCCAGCTTGACCTGAAAGGATAATTCGTGATTTACAGGTTGGAATTTGATTGATTTCTATTGCTGTTGCTACCATTGCAACTTATTTGGTACCTTTCTAAAGTCCATGGTGAGTGATGTGGCAATGATGGGGGATTTCAAGAGTTCAGCATAAACCAGCAATTGGGGCAATATTAGCTAATTCTTCAGAAAGCACTCAGGGTCAGAAAGTTGCTAGGAGGGAGAGTAGTCTCACAGAAGGCCATACCCATTTGGGGTGTTCTGGAAGCAATTCTTCCATTTGAATTTCAGCAAAGAACTGTGTGATGCATCTGTCCTTCACTGAAATTTGACACTTACTGCAGGCACAATTCCAACCTTAAAGTAGGGCAAGGACTGCATTAGCAATGGGGATCAAGATGACCATGGCTATTCACACTTATGCATTTGGTTCCTTTCAGACAGGAGCCATATATCTTTCCAACATCTTCCAGTTTGTCGTGCACTATTGCAGATGAGAAATCACTGGCACTCCGCTGCTAAGAGAAGTGAGCACATTTCATTTGCTTATCAGAGAATATCAGACTGAATGAAACTGAATGAACACACAATTCCCAAATTTCAGGAAGCTGTTGACTGAAGCCACGTCCAAATCACAGAAAGATTAAAACACAGGAGGAAGTCACATGACCCATTGGATATACACAAGATCTATGTCAGAGTAACTTGTGTCAATTCTTGGTCCTCTCCTCATAGACCTGATTTTTTTTTCTTTTCTTGTACTTATCCAATTCCCTTTGGAATACCATGACTGAACCTGTTTCTACTATCCTCCCTGGCAGTGCATTCCAGATTCAAACCACTCACTACTTAAAGTTTTATTTTGCCAGTCACCTTCATTCTGCGTCCTTTGGTTCTTGCCTTTCTGTCACTGGGTATAAGTTCTCTGTACCTCCTTTGTCTATACCCTTCATGATTTTAAAGACCTCTTTCAAACCTTTTCTCAGCCTCTTCTGCTCCAAGGACAACAACCCCAACTTTTCCGGGTATTCACCAAATCCTTTCCTCTCCATTTGTGGGAGTAGCACATCAGCTCATAGATGTACTGCAACTGGAAGGGATTCTACTTCCTCAACATCCCGCTGGTGTACCAGCATAGGCAGCAGGTCAGTGCTTGGTGTTCTCCCTTCAGTCATGCTGCCTTCGTTCTACCAAGCTTGCTCCATTGCAGCCATCACAGCAAAGTGATTGTCTCTGGGAACAAAGGCTATCCACTGACAATTCAATCACACAATCCATGCACATGG
Source organism: Rhina ancylostomus (assembly GCA_030265395.1). Classification (NCBI taxonomy): domain Eukaryota; kingdom Metazoa; phylum Chordata; class Chondrichthyes; order Rhinopristiformes; family Rhinidae; genus Rhina; species Rhina ancylostomus. The sequence goes on along the minus strand of JARFYF010000012.1, from coordinate 20,015,646 downwards.
GAGCAGCATGCATACAACCAATGCCAACCTACCATTCAAAATGTGGCAGAGTGGTAGACCACTGACATGTAGAACCGACGGTTCTGCTGCCTGGAGGGCAGTCCTGTGCAGGTGCGGGATTGATGGTGGTCTGAGGCATTCTGTAAGGCCATGCATGAAGATGCAGACTTTATCAAAGGCTAAAGGAAAGCAGTTGAAAGTGAAGTGGGTACACAGGAGCAGGAAGAGAAGGGAGGGGAAATGACTGGCAGCCTTTTTCTGACCAAGCAATTCACCACCAATTTCTGAATGTGATTCTGCATAATTCAGCTTCCACTGCACTGTCATAAGACTATTGAAAGGACCTCTTGTATGATAGGATGGACTCCTGACTTCACAATCTATCTCATCCTGGCCCTTGCACCTTATTATCTACCTGCGCTGCACTTTCTCTGTAATTGTAACACTTTATTCTGCATTCTGTTATTGCTTTTCCCTTGTACCACTTCAATGTACTGATGTGATTAAGTGATCTCTATCGAGGGAATGCAGAGCAAAGTTTTTCACTCTACCTCGGTCCTTGTGACAATAATAAACCAATTTAATTTAATTAATTAAATTTAATTTGCAGTCCCAATTCCCTATTTATCCACAGTGTCCTACCCTACCTTCCCCCTGTTGCTGACCCTCACAACATCCATTTGTCTACAAAGCCAAAATAAAAGCAGGTATTAAATAAACATCCTGGCCCAAATTTATAAATTAAATCATAGGATTTTTCATGAAAATATTAACATATCCCATAGTGACTCGCATGTGCTTTTGCCTGTCCTGGACAATCTAGGCAGTGGAAGTCTGATGACTTGCAATGGAAAAGACTGCAGCTGGCCTTGGAGGACAAGCTCAAGCAGTTCTGACTGGCTCTGGGCCATATTATGAGGGCTTGTTAGATCATGGGTATCAATGTGGACACAGGCAGAGTGGCAGCAGTGGGAGCAATGAATGCAGTTATCCTGAGAGACAAGGGTAGGTTCGTGCTCAAAGGAACCACTGCCAGTCTCTCTCAGCAATCTCAGTAATCAACTGCAAGATAGATTATAGAACCACTGTGACCACATGCAAACCCTTGTACATGCAGGTGTACACAGACAAAATGGTTGCATTCTGAGGCTAGATAGAAAGATGCTGAGCTTCCACTTCAGGATCCCAGGGTTGGGTGGTTTCTCCTTGTCCTTCAGTGGCAGATGGGACAACAGACATCAGACACTACATTCCATTTGGGTCTACAAATGTACCATTCAGGTCATACACTAGAAAGTCGTAGAGTCACACAGCACAAAAATAGACCCTTCAGCCCAACTGGTCCATACCGAACAAGTTTCCCATCTAAGCTGGTCCCATTTGCCCACATTTGACCCATATCTCTCCAAACCTTTCCTCACCATGTACCTGTCCAAGTGCCTTTCAAATGTTGTTAATGTACCTTCCTCAACCACTTCCTCTGGCAGCTCACTCCATATACTGATCACCCTCTGGCTGAAAAAGTTTCCCCTCAGGTTCCTATGAAATTGCTCCCCTCTCACATTAAACTTATGTCCTCTTGTTCTTGATTCTCCATCCCTGCAAAAAAGACTATATGCATTCACCCCATCTTTGCCCCTCATGATTTTATACACTTCTTTAATATCACCCCTCATTCTCTTACACTCCAATGAATAAAGACCTAACCTGCTCAACCTCTTCATATAACTCAGTTCTTCTAGTTCCAAGTGAAATGAATAGACCCTATACGCTGCACAAAGATGGCATTAGACATTACCATGCTTTTTGACAATGCATTAAGGCTTGGCAATGCACCAATGGCAAGCCCATCAGTCCTCTGTATCCTGCCCCATCAAAGTGCAGCAAAACTCATGTGCAACCTCCAGGGAACTGGCACATGTAGTATCCATCTCCCCTATCCTAGCTACTGGCTAATTTTGCTCTGTCAATCAGCATGTCCAATGCTCAACTACATCTTGCATCAGTATCTGAGAATGGCTGTGAGTGTAACATTAAGATATCTTGTGTTTTCACCTTCACTGCTCTCAGGATCTTCCTCCCTGACTGGCTCACTGGAGCTTGTGTCTTCCTGAAAGGAGAGAGGTTCCAGGGTATGTGTGGTGAGGAGAGTGATGATGTCAGAGGTGATCTAGTAGCTCCCATTAATCCAGATGTGGTCCAACCAGGAGTTTGCAGATGTGTAGCACAATTTCTACATCTTCTGGATATAAAGGCCAGTATTTCATTAATGTTTTTGATTGTAGTTGTCCATACTATTTTAATGATCTATGCACGTGGACCCTAAGGACCTAAGTAAATTTGCAAATTTTACAAAAATGCAGGAAGAAAATCCCATTCAGTACAGCCAGAAAAACTGTAAACATGTTGTTATTAAATGTTTGCCATTTCTCCTTAGAAACTAACCAGGGGAAATCTTACTACAATTGTTTTGACTGGTATGCACATTGAGAAGAGAAAATGATTCCCACTGGAGGGCTGGACAAGACACCAAAATTCACAACTACCAAGCACTAATGAGATGAAAAAGGCTGTGCATCATAATTGATTGTTAAATTGATAAAATAATCAGTTTTTTATTTTATTACCTGTTTTGCTCCATTTTGACCTCTTTTGCATATGCATGATGTCATCTAATGGGAGCCTGCAGATGTAAATGAATTATTATCCTGCTTAGGAGCTAGGAGGTTTATTCTAATTGATGTTGAATCATTTGTATATTTTACAAAATTCAGTCAAGTTCAGGCTTAATTAAGCAGTGTGGGAAACACACTTGCAAAAACATTCTGCGGACCCACAGAGCATCACAAACAGCCTCTCGCAGATATATGCAGTGCAGCCCCATAATATCCCTGTTTTATTACTGCTTTTACAGGAATAATTGCATTCACAATAAGAAACGCTGTAGTTACATTATCAATTTTCTGCTAAAAACCTTTTTAGTAGACCAGCGAAAACTACATTAATTAAATGTAAGTGCTTTGAGCTATGGTGTGAAATTCAGCTGAGCCATTACTATGAATTACACTTATTATTGCTGTAATTATTTTCCCTTGGCTGAACCTGCATTTTCATCCCCTGCTACTAATGTTGAACATATTAGCATGTTCTGAACTATACCATACACCAGAAGCTGTTGGAAAACCACACAAATAAAATCCCCCAAAAGCATAGCTCACTGCATTTAAGGAGTTTATGGTGCCCATTCAATTCTAAGCCCCTTGTGTGCAGCTGGTTTTGTTGTGAAACTGTCACCCATCTACTTTACCAATACTGATTTACATCCAATGTGATGCTTCCAGTTGTCACACACACCCTAGATCAAAGAACAGCACATAAGAGGTCCTGCAAATACAAATGGAATAAAATGCAGTTGTTGAAAAAAAAATATTTGTTCTATTATTGCTTCTACTGAAATTATAACCAGTTCAAAACAGGAATGATGAATCCCCAGAATACTGTTCTCCATTTAGTTGTAGTGGAAAAGAACCAAGCATTACAAATCCTTTCATTTAGAACTTTCACAGTTAAATGACGTCAAGTACTACACATTTCATAAGCAATAGAAATTTGAAATCAGGGGTGTACTATACTTATTATATGCTTTTCTATTTGTATCTGGTGTCATTGTCTAGGCCGCGATTTATTTCCAACCCCCTCCTGCCCTACAACTGAGTGGCTGGCTGGGCAATTACTAAGGGCAATTAAAAATCAATCATGCTACTGTGGTCAGACAGGTAAGGGCAGTGGATTTCCTTCCCAAAAGAACATTAGTGAACCAGATGGGTTCTAGTGACAATTCAGTAGTTTCATAGTCACCGTTATTGATTATGAGCTTTTTATTCTAGATTTATACAATTAATTGAATTTAAATGATCCTTCTCCCATGGCGGAATTTGAACTTATATCTCTGGATCATTAGTTCAGGTCTCTGGATTATAACCACTGTGCTACTGTATTCCACATTGTGTAGTGTGTAATATTCATAATAGCCTGTACAAGTCATGGATACAAACGTTATAGAAAGAACTATTACTAGAATATTCCACATTTATTTGCATTACTGAAAAGTACATTTATCTAAGTATTGCAAGTGTACAAATTAGACATAGTGAACTTAGTGGGTTAGTGCCCTTCTACTCTACTAACAACATCCATCTATAATGACACAGCCCGTGACCCAGAATCAATTATTCTACTTATACCCATTTACATAACATTAATATTAAAATCAAAGGCCATAGATATTACAAACATTTTGTGTCGATATAAGTCTTTTAGTGATTAATGTCAAATAGTAAAAGACTGAGGTAAAATGTATTTGAATATATATTCTTCTGGAATAAAAGTGGATTTTCACTGACATTGTATTTTCCCACCCCACAAATAGTGGAGAAGAAAATTGGAAGCACTCTAGCACATTATGAGGGAAAAGGTTGCCAATGGCAACACAAGAAAAGAAAGTAATAAAGGGTTGTTTCAACTATTGGCGAGTTTGCAAATGTTGATTTTTTAAAATTCCAAGATAGTAATTTCCTGGCATTATGATGATATGGAAGAATGCATTTAGGAACATAGG
>JARFYF010000012.1:19973311-19991503 GCA_030265395.1 Rhina ancylostomus | reverse complement strand
TTCGGATTCTCCAGTTTTCCATGGTGAAACTCTGTCGATCTTCGTTATGTCTCTGGAACAAAACTTACAAATTTTATTTTGTTCTTCCAGTAGTTCCACATTTTACACACTCCTGTCCCCTCTTCCAACCACCTGCAAGTAGACTGAGCTGGCAATAACGAGCCAGGGAGGTGTTTATGTTGGAGTTCTGTCTTTAACTGAGGATTTTCACTCTATTTACTGTATTATCTAGGTTCTGCCTTTGGGTAAATCCTGCTTTGAAAAATCCAACAGGTTTTCTTCAGCTGGAGTGAGATCTATTCATTTTACACTGTCTCCAGTAAGAGCCATCGACCATCTGTGACATCAACCCATCTCCAGCGTCCTCCCTCCCTCTGGTATCCCCTCACCAGTCTGATGGTGGGTTAATTGGCCACTGTAGGTTGCCCCTAGGGTGGAGGTGGTGGTGGAATCTGGGGGGAGTTGGTGGGAATGTAGAGAGAATGAAATGGGATTTGAGCAGCATCAGTGTAAATGGGTGCTTGATGGTCAGCATGAAGTGGATGGGCTGAAGGGCCTGTTTCCATGCTCTGTGACTCACTTTGACTGTGCAATTCCTTTGTAATTGTGTGATACATCCACCAGTTTCATTCGCTGTATTTCATTAATACCCATGTTACATAATTTAATTTGTCTCAACAAGCCAAGTAATTCATTGCAAAATTCTGACCCAGGTTCGAGGTTTAACAGGAAGCTTCAGGTGTGACTACGTAGTTTTATTTTCCAGTACCTTTTTAGATTTGCAATGAGCTAGTGTAGCGGAGGTGTCGAAACTCCCAAGGGGACAGCTTTCATTGAGAAAAACTTCCCAGACCACTGGCAGAATAAAAATAGAAGAGCATGTTGGTTTTGGACGTGTGCTGATAAATGCGGTTGCTCTTCTAGGAGAATATTTTGGAGCTGTGGCAATATTTTAGGTTTCATGTCAACAGTTACCTTTGGTGGGTCCAGAGGTCTGAGAACCCCTCCCCAGTGCACCCCGTATTGTGGCATTACCTGTTAACAAGCTGTTCCAAACAATGGCCTGCTCAGTGTCCGCACGAGAAACACACTTTCAGAAATAATTCAAAATGTTTCCTGGTGCTTCAGGCTGTGAAAAATGACCGTGAACTTTCATGAGAAGGAAAGGGTGTGGAATAAAACCACTGAAAGAACCAATGTGTTAGATCATTAAAGTAAACTATTCAAAGTCTCAAATAAAGTCCGAGGCTTCTGGGTTAGGTCTCTGAAGAGCCATTTATTCACTGCAGCCGCCAGCTCTTCTTATTGTTCCGAGTCCACACCCTCCTGAGGGGAATGATGTGACCTTTCCTGGAGCCAGTGTGGTTGGCGATAGGCAGCTTCTTTATGTGAGCCACGTTTTATTGTTTGGAACTTAAAGAAAAGGACAATGTGCTTTTATTTTGCTGTTTTCCAGGAATGCTCAAATTCAGATAAATCTTCGCTCTCCCTCTGGGTTTCTTCCCACACTGAGTCCCTTTTTGTTTAAACCAAATCTGTAATCCACTGACATTCCTGTTCTGTGATCAGAGTGTGGAATATCTGGGAACTGGTTTGGGGCCATCCCTCTGTTGCCCATTCTAGGATGGATTTTATCTGCAACAGTTATCTCCAAGCCTATCCTAGGCAGGCCTGACAAAACTTTGGTGCAGGGTGTTCCGTGTGGGTGTCCTGGTAGGTTTTCAGTGGCCATGCACACAGGACTCTGGGCCAGAGTAGAGAAAGATTCAGCCCCTCTGAAAGAAAGAAGATATGGATTTATATAACATTCAGCGATGGAGCTCCCAATCTATGGGCATTGTTGTAAATCCAAAACCTGGCACCTTACTGACCTACAGTGAGATCTGTCAAGCAGCAATGTGGCCGTGACCAGATAATTTTTCTTTTCCCAATCTTGATTGGGGAAGAATTATTGCCCAGGATAATGGGATAACCCTACTGGATATAGTGCACAGAATGTTAACCTGACAGAGGTTTATAAAATTACAAGAGGCATAGATAAGGTGGACAGTCAGAATCCGCTCCCCAGGGTAGAAATGTCAAATGCCAGATGTGCTTTTAAGATTAGAGGGGGGAAGTTTAAAGGTGACGTGAGGGTCAAGTTTTCACGCAGAGAGTGGTAGCTGCCTGGAATGGAGGAGTTTGAGGCTTTTAGATAGACACATGAATATGGAGGGATGTGGATGTTACACAGGAGGAGGACATTTAGTATAAATAATATAAAGATCAGCACAGCATCATGGGCCGAATGGCCTGTGCAGTGCTGGACTGTTCTGTGTTAATGACACCCAGCTGGGAGAGCCTTGCTCTCTGCTAGGAGGGAATTTGCCTCCCCCTCGATACTGCATCGGGAAGTACCCTGGGGAAAAGATTGTGGCTATTCACCTTATCTACACCCCTCATGATTTTATAGACCTCTACAAGGTCACCCCTCAGCCTCCTTCGCTCCAGGGAAAACAGTCCCAGCCTGTCCACCCTCCCCTTGTAACCCCAACCCTCCAGTCCTGGCAACAGCCTCATGAATCTTTTTTGCCCCCTTTCCAGTTTAATGACATCCTTCCTGTAGCAGGGCGACCAGAACAGTGCACAGTGCTCCAAGCATGGCCTCACCAACATCTTGTCCAGCTGTAACATGATGGCCTAACTCCTGTACTCAGTGTCCTGACTGATGAAGGCCAGTGTGCCATACGCCTTCTTCACTACCCTGTCTACCTGTGTCACTACTTCCAAGAAACTATGTGCCTGTGCCCCGAGCTCTTTCTGTTCTACAACACACCCAGGGCCCTACCATTCTTGTGCAACTCCTGTCCTGGTTTCTCTTTACTAAAAGTCAACACCTCGCATTTATCTGAATTAAACTGCTTCTGCCACTCCTCGGCTCACTGGCCCAGCTGATCAAGATCCCATTGTAATTGTCGATAGGAAGGGAATAATGAACGTTTTGGAATTGTTCATGGTGTCCCTTTGCAGTTGCAGAACTTTCTCTTCTGTGTTATTGAGGGGTTGTTCCTCCTGTTAATTTTCTGCTCCAGTCTCTCCTTCTGATGCAGCGTTTCAGAGCTGAAACATTAACGCTGCTTGTCTCTACGGACACTGCCTGACCAGCTGAGTGCTTCCATCATTCTGCAGTTTTGTTTAAGATTTCCAGCATCTGTGGTTACAGTTTGATTCTCTTTTGCGTCTGTTGGCCCTGTGGCTGGGATTAGACAATCACTTCGTCCACTCAGAGTGCACGGCAGCTAAGCTGAGTGTCACTGGCTGGAAATCAGAGACCTGAGCTGAGATCAGTTCCAGTGCTCCCAACCCACTTACCCTGATCAACTCATGCAGCCAGGGAAATCAAACCCAGATCTCTGGGCTCAGGAGGCTCAGGTCACCACAGTGCAAACCCATCGTGCAGCATGCGAAGGGTGGATGTGGCTGATAGGAGGAACACAAGTTGTGGGATGAGATGGATACCATTCAGTTGCTGTTGGAACGTTGGCAGCAGGTTGTGTTACTAGGAACCATGGCAAGAAACAGAAGAGTTACCCCGAAAATTCGGTGTCAGGTACGCACGCCCACTGCAGCCTTGTAAAGTGATTGAAATAAATGAAGGGAATTGCTTTTCAGAAGATCTTACTTTCACTTTAAGGTGACTTTTTACTTTGTGCAGCTGGTTGCTGTTGCTCTGCCTGTCACAGTGCACTTTGCTGTCCTCAGGGATGTGTTTAAAATGGGAAGCAAGCAAAAACAAGAACTGTGCAGATTATAAAACAATTCATTACTTCTAAATGCTGCTTTTACTTTTGTGATTTATACAATTTGAAATCGGTTTTCAGACCCAAATTTCCCGCTGCTTGGAACAGCCGATCACAAAATCTTATTTCCTTCTGCTCAGGTGGTATTTGGGGAAAGTTACTGATGAAAACAGCCTGCTCACTCTTCAGAAGGAATGAAGTGGAGGCACGGCAGCCTTGTGCTTTGTGCCTGTGGGTGCTGGCAGATAAGTGTGCAGTTGTTAACTTTTGTTTGTGTTACCGGCATTGTGCACGTGTTGCTGCATGTGTACTGAATTATCAGAACTGTCAGCAAATGAAAGGCATCATAACTGACTGTCTGTAAGTGGCCGGCCTGAAGATAAGCTCAAGTAGCTGGTTTATAATGAGCCATGTGAGTGGCTATGGAAAGATAAGTCTCTAATTGCTGGAGGACATATGAGGCAAGTATTGTACCAGAAGCCCAGAAACCCCTCCAAATAACACCTTCCATTGCCATTAATGGGGTTCTCAAGAATGAGAAGTGGGCTCACCCACTTCACCCCAACAAGCTCAGCCCAATACATCACGGGCACGTCCTTCCCCTCCATCGGGATTATCTACAGGAGGTGCTGCCTCAGGAAGGCAACGTCCATCATCAAAGATCCCCACCATCCGGGCCGTGCCATCTTCTCACAGCTCCCATCAGGCAGGAGGTACAGAAGCCCACACCACCAGGTTCAGGAACAGCGAACTTCCCTTCAACCATTCGGTTCTTGAACCGACCAGCACAACCCTAATCACTACAGTTTAGCAACACTGGGACCACTTTGCACTACAATGGACTTTAATTTTTTTGTTCTAATTGTGCTCTTTCTTGTATAATTTGTATACTTTATGTTGTTAATTGATGTTTTCCTTGTGAACATTGTGTATCTGATGCTCTGTGCCTGTGATGTTGCTGCAGGTAAGTTTCTCATTGCACCTGTGCACACACGGACTTGTGCAGATGACCATCAGCTGGACATTGACATTGACTTTGACATGGCTGGATTCAGGGAGTTCCACTCTGCACACAGCTGGGGTGTGAGCTGGTTCAGGACAGGACTGGGGAAGAGTTGATTAATGCTTCAGACCTGCTGGTTGGGGAGCTGGTGGCTTTGCCTCTGGATGGAGAATGTCAGACAGTTTGCCCAGGGCACAGGCTAGAGGTGTGATGTGAACCATTCGGGCCATCAAGTCATATGGCACAGTAACAGGCCCTTTGGCCCATTGTCCCCATGTTGTCCCCCTGCTACTAAATATAAATCACTGCAGATGCTGAAAAACTGAAATAAAACCAGAAGCAGGTGGAAACAGCAGGTCAGACTGCACCATCTCTGATTCTCCATCCACAGACGCTGCCTGACCAGCAGTTTCAGTTTTTATTACCTGATCCCATTTACCACTCTCAACCCTTGGCCATCTATGGCACAGAATTTCAACAGCATCCGAGAACTTCTTAGCTGAGTCCACCCCCTCACTCGTTAGCCTGACCCACATTCCGACCACCCTGGGTGAAAAATTCCTTCCTCAAATTCCTTCTAAATCTCTTACATCTCACATTAATCCAGAACCCTCTGGTTATAGACACCTGCAGTAAAAGAGGTTTCTCACTATCTGCACTCCCCGCGTTGCTCCGAACTTTGTGCACCTCTTTCAGGTCCCCCTCAGCCTCCTCAGCTCCAAGGAGGACAAACTCAGTCTCTCTCATCACTGAAACTTTCCGCCCCAGGCCACATCCCAGTGAATCCCCTCTGCACTGCCTCCAGTGCAGTCACATCCTTCCTGAAGTGTAGAGACCAGAACTGCACACAGTGCTCCCACTGTGGCCTGACTAATGTCTTCTAAAGTCGGACCCTTGCCTCTCGGTTCTTATATTCAATGCCCCAGCTCATGACGGCAAGTTTCCAGTGTGCTTTCTTAACCACTTCATCTACCCACAAGGCTGCGTCCTCAGCCCTCTACTCTGCTCCCTGTACACTCATGACTGCGTGGCCAGATTCTGCTCTAACTCCATCTACAAGTTTGCAGATGATACCGCCGTTTTAGGCCGTATCTCAAACAGCGATGAGTCAGAGTACAGGAAGGGGATAGAGAGCTTAGTGGAATGGTGTCATGACAACAACCTTTCCCTCAATGTCAGCAAAACAAAAGAGCTGGTCATTGACTTCAGGAAAAGGGGCAGCATACATGTACCCGTCTATGTCAATGGTGCTGAGGACGAGAGGGTTGAGAACTTCAAGTTCCTAGGAGTGAACATCACCAACAGCCTGTCCTGGTCCAACCACATAGATGCCATGGCCAAGAAAGCCCACCAGTGCCTCTACTTCCTCAGGAGGCTAAAGAAATTTGGCATGTCCCCTTTGACACTCACCAACTTCCATTGATACACCACAGAAAGCATCTTATCTGGATGCATCATGGCTTGGTACAGCAACTACTCAGCCTAGGACTGCAAAAACTTGCAGAGAGTTGTGGACACAGCCCAGCACATCACAAAAGCCATTCTCCCCTCCATGGACTCTGTCTATACCCCTTGCTGCCTTGGTGCAGCAGCCAGCATAATGAAAGACCCCACCCACCCGAGTCATTTTCTCTTCTCCCCTCTCCCATCAGGAGATACAGGACCCTGAGGGCACATACCACCAGGCTCAAGGACAGCTTCTATCCCACTGTGATAAAATTATTGAACGGTTCCCTTATATGATGAGATGGACTCTTGACCTCACAATCTACCTTGTTTGACCTTATTGTCTACCTGCAATGCACTTCCCTATAACTGTGACATTTAACTCAGTATTCTGTTATTGTTTTTACCCTGTACTACCTCACTGCACTGTGTAATGAATTGATCTGTACAAATGGTATGCAAGACAAGTTTTTCACTGTACCCTGATACGTGACAATAATAAACCAATACCTATACCAATACCAATACCAATATAATAAAGGTTCACATGAGTTCTGCAAAAGAAGATACTGCCCAAGGTGATAGGCATGTAGTCACTGGCAGTGATTGCCATGGGAAACCGAAGTCTTCACACAGTTGCATATTTGTTGTGCCTTCTGGTCTCCAGCAAATGAAACCGAAACAAGTCAGCTCTCTTTGAATAAACAGTATACTGCACCTGTTGATGGCAGACAATGAGCTGTTGCATATAGCTTCTGCTCCAGCCTAGAATGAGGCAAATGCTTGAGAGTTTAAGACCACAGTCACCTTCACAGCCACTGGCAACTCGATTCTTCTGAGGTCCTAGGTTGACAATATTGAAGTCCTCACTGTGGATCAGCTGAGATATTTGCTGCCTGAAAGCCCTGGCTGATCATAACCTCCTGTTGAAATATTTCTCCATCCATTTCCAGAAGCTTGTCCTGCTCATTGTATATGGTGCTATATTCCAAAGGGAATGCCTTTAAGAACATATGTACCTGGAATCAACTCAGTTTTGTAGAAGCCCTGGTGACCTATCATACCACACCCTGTAGCAACTCTAAAGAATCCTAGAAAGCACCAAATTCTCAAGAAACCTTAGTAACATCCTGAGAAATCAATCATCAACTCACCTGAACATGTAATCATCTGTACACAGAGAGGGCATAAGTTGGACCATTAAGCTCCAAAGTGCAGTGTTGATGTCATATCATCTTCACACCCTAGATGATGTCAGGACTTGCCTACTTTTCATACTTCCAGTGGTGTTAGCTGTGTGCACACTGAACTACCATTGAGGCCAGTGTGTCTTCTTCCACAAATATACATTGTATACAAATGGTGAATGCCATTTGAAATGAACTGGCTCCTGTATCAACCAAAAAGCACTCAGTAGAGGCTTTAACAAATCCATTGTGCTTCCACATTCATCCTTGATTACACCACCAGAAGGTGCCAGTGGATCCTGTCAGATAGTTCACTGAGGACATTGTCAAAGTCATTTGACAGAATGCTCCATCACCAGAACTCTCAAACAAGTACCAAGGTTTCACTTGGCTGATGGTGAGATCAGATCCTTCATGAACTGCCAGAGTCTCAATACCACCACATGCTGCCCTCTTTGAGAATTGTGTTTTTGCCAAGAAGTTTAGTATATGGATGCAGTGGTCTTTGTTAAGGTTCATCCCGAGCAGTTACGTACCACAGGACTCTGTGCGTGACAGGCTATTCCCTCGGACACATACTGAGACCAACATTCACTGCTGCTGATAGATCATCAACTCTGTGAAAGATGCAATTTATTCTGCTGGAAGCTTGATGGTCATTCAGAACAACAAGATGTCTACAGGCAAATGCTGCCGACTGACACATTTCAAGGTGCAGATGTACTGAAGCTTGGTGCAGCCACCACGAAAGCACTATGGGGAAAAGAAACACAGTAACACTGAAGGTTTGGACCCCTTTAACAGTCTCTGAGATTTTTCACTGATGGAATGTTTGGGGTTGAATCATTAATGACATTGACACATTGTAAGTGAATGTATTGAGTTGCTTGGTAGAGTGAATGAAATTAACAACATGTCCCAATTGTATCATTGTATATTTTATGAATAAAATATATTTTGTGGGAAAAAAATTAGTCAACAATTATTTTTAAGAGAATACCAGTGATTAATGATTTACAGGATCAAGCAGGTCGTGTGGTTAATTGTCATCCTACTTCACCTCGACTCCCTGTTGATCTATGTTTTGATAACAGCACAGCAGATTAACAGATGTCAGTTAGTACAGGCAAGACTCGTGAATTAAAATAGAGTTTGCTTTCCATGGCGTAAATGACATTACAACCAGTTGACGCTTTTGATGAGAGATTAATGACAACAAAGACCTAACATTGCTGTAACATTTGTTTTGCAAACTGATAGTGAAGTAATTACTGAGCTGTAAACATGATTAAATGCAAAGTGAATCAATTAATAATGTAATGTATTCATTGAAGGGAAAAGACCCATTAATTTGTAGACCTTTGACTCTATCACATCTCATGTGGCACACAATTCTTCTCCTGGTGGCCTCCCTTTTCCCTGGGGAAATTCTTCTTGCTGAGATTGTTTTGACAATTTGTACCCAAATTGAAAGGTAGCAAATTCTATTTGTAAAATTAAATGGCACCAAAAGTAGACCTTCTTGTGCCTTATGATAATTTGACATATATTCTTTGCCGAGCCAATTTCAGGAATCAAACTGTTATCATAATACGCCTTGACATTTGTCAACTTTAGTCCAGTGTACATTTTGATTAAAAATATAATGAAACACAATAGACTAAATTACTGGGAAGACCTGTTCATGAATCAGGATTTTCAATTAGCAGGGCTGCAGAGTTTTTTGACATAGTAAGTAATTATTATTCTGTACCTTCACACAAAGCACCAGAAAAGCAATTACATTTTACACAAGAACCTCAAAAGTACTTCAGCTTTTTAAAGGTAAAATACATGTCAAAGTCACCTTTGAAAGATGTGCAACTTGTATTATTTGCAGCATTTTTTCATATTTGGATGATCTGGCTCACTTTGCTAGGCAGCCTGTGGCCTCTTAAAACCTGTTAGTCTTTGAGGCACTGAGTCGGCAGATGCTCCCTGAATAGGAAGGAAATGATAATCATGTGAAACCTTAGCTACATTGTTTTAGGGAATGGCTTTAAGCACTGGGGGTTGAATAGAGCAGGTGGGATACTGCAGCTTCACGCAGAATGAAGGTAAATCAGAGTTTGGCAGTAGAGAGGGTAACCAAGAGACCACACCACTCATTTATGTCATTGGACATTGCAAAGTACACTGTCACTGGCCTAATGCAGACAAAGGTGTCTATTAACATAGACAAGTGTTACAATTAACCAATCACTAAGCTTATAAACTGAACCTGACACAATACTGCTGGCATTGTTTAAAACAATTAAAATATTTTGTTTCAATCTATTACAACAAACCTTCTAGGTTTGAATTAGCAATTAAACTGCAACATTATAATAACATGATTTAGCTGCCTTTTAACTCCAATGTTATAATTTGGCTTGAGCATGCTGGGTATTAAATTTTGACCCCACCCCCCTTCTTTCATTAATATTTTATCTCATTATTTCCCAAGGAGAAATTTCTGTGGGCTGAACTATGCTTCCAAAGAAAACAGCTAGCATTCAGTGGCTCTCAGGTGAGTACATTCCAGATTTAGGCTGACCCAACACATCCAGGACAGGCTGAATTGATAGGGAGTGATGTGGAATCCAGTCTCAGAGCCCAAGTGTGGTGGGATTCATTTGAATGGGGATTCTTAAACTGGAGGCGATGAGGAGAAAAGTGATGTTTATTTTTAATATTTTTAAATAGTTCTCAGCGGGTTAATGTGTTTTAATCAATGTCATTTTTTATGTTTAGAAGGATTTTTTAGTCACTTTGATTTGCTTAATTATTTACAGTAACAGTTTTTAACTCTGAATGAAAAAAGCCTCCAAACTTTGGGGGTGTGACTCCACTCTCAGTCCTACCTCCTGTCAAGGACCTTTCAGGGGTCAGAGCATTAGTGGTACACTTGGTTGCTATTGACCTCATAGCATGACTTGTGGGTGGGAAAGTTAAGTTCATTTGACTCTCCACAATTGACTTGGGTAAGAGTTGGCAGGTAGGGATAGAAAGTCCTGGCCAAATCCACCTTTACTTAACCAAAAGTGTTGTAGCTAAATATCAACCAGAGGGTGCTCTATTCCATGTGAGGTGGAAAAATTACCTTCAGGCACCAATCTTGTCATTTAAAAGAGCCTTCCCATCAATTCTATTTGTATCTGCAGTTAAGTAAACACTTTTACAGTTGTTCAGTTGCAGCAAATACAGGTACCCATTGATGTGAAAGGATTTATTTGGTTTGGCTGTTAAATCCTAATCCAGGATTGCTTTTATACATATGATAAGTGTGGATTGTGAGATAGTAATGTTTGTAAACTGGTAGCTAGTCTAATTCCAGCTCCCTTTTACTTGGTGGATGACTCCCAATCTTCTATTGGTGTATGCCACCAGAACAAGTGAGCAACATTAATCAACTGAATCAGAGGTTCTAATTCCTGGAATTGATAATAAAACCAGACGTATACAAGTACATAATAATTATGAAAGGAGCTAAAGCCAAATAATATTTACTTGTCAACACATTGATCTAGAGTTTACACAAACAATACATCATGTCAAATGCAAAATGATTTTCATAAACTTAAAATTTTATACAATGCTTTGATGTTAAGAGGACAGACTACAGGTTTTGTTTCTTGACTTTAAAAGTTAGTGCTTTGGAAAACAGAGTTCTCTGGAGCTCTTTCAGCAGTCTTGTACAGCTTTAGCAAATTTAGATGAAGGCATAAATTACAGTATAACTCTATGATATGACCTTATATAAGTACATGGTAATCTTTTCAAATTATCGTGATAGTGCTTATTGTAGCTGGTGGTTATGAATCAATGTTTTAACAGGGATATAGAAGTTATTCTGAGAACTTGAATGAGCTTGAAATCCCCTATTCTTCAGTGCTCTTCTGCAATATAAGTGAACTATTAATGCTAATGCTAAGTTTAGAGCACTCTAACACTTCGCCTGACCTCTGTCCTTTCTGACAAATATGGTTTTGTCCATCAAAAGAGTATGAGAATTAATATCTTGTGAAATTGCAACAGTCCTTTTGAATGTATTCAATTTTAAAAATTATGTTGGATTTGTAACTGGGTAATCGTTAGAATACTCCCATGATTGTCAAATTATCAGCTTATAGTTGCTGTAGTAATAATTCAACACAACTCTCTAAAAGTATGACATGCTATATTTACATTCATATACAACATGGAACCTCCACAGACAGAAATGGTACCTATAAATCATAATTATCATATTGGGCCAGAAAGTTGGATCTTCTACTTGGCGGGTGGGAAGTTTTTATAAATGGCAATTTGGGGTTTGAGCTTCAGAGACACTGGTTGAACATCATCTGATCATGCCCATTAAGGCAATGCTTAGCTAGATGACCAGGTGAGAGAGGGTGGGACTTGGGCTGCTTTGTGCCCTTGTTTGCTGTGTGATTGGCTCTTGCTTCTTTGTGATGTCACCTGAAGACCCTTGGCCTCTAGATGCACGTAACGGGAGTGAAGTCCTCAGCTGACAATGCGAGTGTCTTTTAGCCCAAATAAACAGGAGTACGGAGGAGAGGACTAATTAAATATTAAGGTAAATAAATACATTCAAAAATCATTAATCACTAAAATTGAAATGAAATATCACAATGGTGATTAAAAGATTCTCTCAGTATTCCAGTCATAAATTCTACAATTAATATTAATCTCTTGAATATAAAAAGATTTATGAAGCACACTGTCACAAGAAGATGAAGTGAGAGTGAAACTAAATCATCACCAGACCAATTGGGTCTGGAGAAGTAACTGCTAAGTCTCACGACCCATCAGCCCTCATAGAAAGAATGGAACAGATTCCCTTTTGTCATTTAATCTCTCCTTTTCTCCACTCTGTTCTAACCTTTCCCTTAGTTCCCTCCTCTCCTCCCTTCTTTCAGTGCATCTGAAGACATATATTTTACTCCAAATTTTTCCTAGTTCTGACGAATGATCATCAAGCTGAAGTATTAACTCTTTTCCTCCCAGCCCATCTGCTGCTGGACCTGCTGGGTAGTTCCTGCATTTTCAGTTTTGTTTGATCCCTGGCCTCTATACTTTGCTTTTGGTAATATCGGGAGTTGGTGCTTCCTGCATGTAGATTCAGTGCAAGGAGAAAGGTTTAGGACTGGACCGATTGTACAGCCTCTGTTCGTATTCTAATAAGATTGCACTGCAGGAGCCTGACTCTGGGGTCCTGTAACACCTAGAGTAAGAACTTAGGTACCCTTTGGACAGTGCTCCTGTGTGGTGCAGGAATGTGCTCCATCTCCTTTGCAATGTCATCTATAGAGAAACCAAAGCCCCTGGATACTTATGATCAATGAAGTTACTGTGAGAGAAGCTGGAGTTGACTTGTGAGTGACTGGTCCAAGCAGACAGGAAAAAGAATGGAGAAAAAATTCTATTTGTGTAAATAATATAATCAAATATTATTAACTGCAAGAAAATTGATGTATCGTGGGGTTAATTCAAAATAGTACCTCTCTATGCAGTTGTAGGTAATTACAGAACTGATATGAGAGAATTTGGGAAGTGAATGGTAATGAGGAGAAAGAATTTGAATCATCAACAGACAAACTGGGATTAGATGAAATCAGTGAAGTCATGGAACTCGCCTGGTTGGATCAAAACATTTCTTTGTAGTCAGAATAAGAAAGAGCACTTAAACAAAACTAAAGATGAGGAACTTCACTGAAAGGCCTTCAGTTTGGGTGGAATAATCAAAGCAGTTTTTGTGAGCCGACAGCAAATTGGCAACTTTTTGATCTTGGTTTACCTCGCATGTAGTTTGTCCCCCACCTCACTGGGAGTTCCTGAAACTTGCATGTAAAGGACTTTCAATTCTGTATGCTTATGAACAGTAGTACCCTGATTCCAGCCTATTCATACACCATTCTTTAAAACAGCAGATGAGCAGAGTTGTAAGTATCTTAATACTGAGAGAGGAGAGATTTTCTTCTATATAACACATGAAGGATGTTAAGTAGTAGGACTCACAGTTGGAGCAGAACTGAAAAATTTATTATGAAGGGTAATTTGGGGAGATTGAACTACATGTTGGAATGTGTGGGGTTTGATTGTTATTTTTGTCCAGCAAGGCTGCCCACTATGAACTGTGCATGGCCTTGCAACTGTTTCAACTTCAGAGGAGGGAATGTTTCAGCTACTTTGTGACATGGTTGCTGGGTGATGTCACCATATGGCATGTTTAAGCCCATGGATAAACATCAGCAATGGAGTAACTGTGAGAAGACCTAGAGTCAGTCGGTGGCAATGAGAATGACTTTGGCTCATACAAGTAGAGGAATGGAATGAAAAGAACAATTTAACAATGAATTAGCTAATGTAACCTAATGTCATTAATTACAGATATATTTCATTTAAAAATCATCATTGTCATTAAAATCATCCTGCTGTATTCCATCTACAGATTCCATAATTAATATTAAACACTTTGATATGAAAAGACTCTCAATGCACAATTTGAATTATCACCAGGTGAACTGGGCTGCTGATGGGCAACTAGAATCACACAGTATATATGGTTTGAGCAAAATCCTCAGTTTCATGGTCAGAACCATGAAGATTCAATGGCTGGAGATGATCTTCACTCTCACCAGGATTGTGAGGCATTGAGAGCCTATTTAGCTGCTCAGATCTGTCTGAAAGCTGCAAAGTAGTTCATCTTTTGATGTGACATGTTGACAGTATAAATCATGCATAACTCATTCTCTACCTCACTGGAAGTACTTAAAACCTACATGAAGAGGCATTTTTAATTCTGAATGTCTGTCAAGCTCATAGGTGGTTGTAATACTACTGGCTCATCCACAACATTCCCATAAGCTGCCAAGGAAGAGGGACACAGGGAAAATTTTCCTGCTCTATCAGGCAAGAAGGCATCAAACTTGTTGAATAGGGATATCTCATAGAGGATGGAAAGAGGAATTTTACAAGAAATAATTTTGGGTGTCTGCTCCCTATTTGGAGGTTTCATGTATGAGAATAGGATTTCAGTCATGAGAGTGAGATTGGGCACAATGAAGGTCGATTAGCTTGGAAGGGGGCAGTACTGGTGAGGGGGCACAGTCGTGGGCAAATTAATAACATTGATTCTAGCCGATGTATGATGTCAGTTAGAAACAGGCTTAATTCCATGGGTACTGATGATTGGTGCATGTAGGTTTGGAAGGAGATGGAGTGGCATATTACATTGTGATCGAACAAAGAAAAAAGTAAAGAACAATTTAATGACAGGTAATTCAATCAAATGTTCAAATATAAATATATTCAAATTGGGTCTAATCATGGTCACAAAAATAGTCCCAACGTAGTAATCAGTTATGGATTCTAACATTAGATTGAATCAATTCTATTAAGTTTCTAGAAGTAAGTATTGTCTCACAAAGGTGAATGGGGTAAAGGATCATCCCTATGCTAACTGGCACCAGAGGATGTTTGCTGGGTTCACAGAATTGGTTTGGACCAAGGTTCCCAATTTTAAAAATGGGATAAAATAAAATAAACTCAGCAATGATTGTTAAGGTGAGAAACTTTATCCAGAATATTCCAGCTGTTTAACATCTTGCCATGCTTAGTACAAGTGAGATTTACTTTCAAAACAAAATTCACAACTAAAATGTTACATGTAAATGGTTAAGTGAATATTCCATCCTCGTGGGTGTGGAGGTGTAGTGGGATTGTACATCCATGATGGAGATAAGCTGGGTGGGACCAGGAAACTGTCAAAGTGGCAGAGAGCATCAAAAGTTTCATAGAGGTACATGGGAAAGGAGTGGACAAGGGGAAGAAGTATGGAATTGAGGTAAGAAGAAATAGGTTCTGTGGGGCAAAAGTTGGCTGAAACAATGGATCTACTAGAACAATTCAGCTTATGGATCATAGTGGGGAGGTAGAAGTGGGCCGTGTGGGGATGGGGGTCTATGAGACTGGAGGCTGTGGAGGGTCAGTCTCCGAAGGCAATGAGGTCAGTGACTGTCTACTGGGAGGCAATGACCTAATATTCACTAGTGGGGTAATGATCCAGAGGGAGATATGAGAGGGTGTCTGAGAGCTGGCATTTGACCTCTGTAATTCTGATGTAATTTGAACTTTGAACTGATTAATGCATTACATTAACTCCTTGGTATATCATTTTCTCCGTATAAAATGTTTGAATCTTTTATCATTTAACACATTCAAGGTAGAGGTTAACATACATTTAAATTACAAATAAGTCAAGGGGTTTGGGGACACGGTGGGAAAGTGGTGCTGAGGCCAACGTTGAATCAGCCATGATAATATTGAATGGTGGTGTGGGGTCAAGGGACTGACTTGGCCTACACCTGCTCCAGCTTCTCATGTTCTTAATCACATTATCGTCCCCAAGATCTCCATTATTCTCTGTGTAACAATTAGAATGTATTTAAAAAGACATACTGTGGGATAGCAATTTGATTTTGAAGATGTTGGACATTTTTTCCCCTGCACTCATTGGACATAAATCAGTCAGAGGTACACTGTTTACAGAGTCGTAGACACATTGGCCCTAGGGACCACCAAACCTGTGTTCACTGCCAATCCCCCATTTATACTAAACCTACATTAATCCCACTTTTTGTTTTACATTCCTATCAGTTCCCCCTATGTTCCACTTGCTTTCACACAAAGGGAAATTTACAGCGGCCAATTAACCCACTCACCTTTGGGAAGTGGGAGGAAACCAGAACACCTGGAGGAAACTCGCGCAGTCATGGAGAGGAAGTGCAAATTCCGCAAGACAGCAGCCAAGGACAAATTGAACCCAGGTCTCTCGTGCTATGAGGCAACAGCTCTGCTGCCTGCACACTGTGCTGCCCAAAATATCTAATGTGTTGTGTCTGTTTCCAGTTGATTGAAATGGCACATCTCAGTCATGGTTAAAAAGGTAGACATAAGTCCACGATTAGTTAATACAGCTGAATTCATTCTTTAAAGCACTTATTTAAGTACTCCCAAAATGTGGCAGGTTATACTGTAACCTCTCACATAATTCTTCTTCAGGCATGCATCATCTGATATGATCTTTTATTTGGGACATACACAAAATTACAAGACTTGGGATTTGCAAATCTATATCTGAAATTTAATTGTTTTACTCTTGTGTTTTTTCAGCCCTGCCGTTGAGATGCAAATACCTGGAGAAATATGTGCAAATAGTGATTTCTGTGTAGTTTGCTGAGACTAGTAGTATTGATACTCGTGAGTTTTGTGCATTGAGTCTGGTTATATCTCCATAATCTGACTTTATTTTCACATACTCTAACAGCCGAGTTTCAAATCATTAGAGTTTTAACATTACATTCAAAGGGCAGCAGTTCTCACTGCCATGGTTTTGTACTTGACTGTCCCCACAGCTTTAGGATCAATGAATCATCGATTGGTAACGCAGACCAAAGGAGGGTATTTGGTGAAACCACAGGAAAAGAAATAACCATAACAAAGCAATGTCCATAAGAAGACCCATTAATCAAGCAATGTCATGTGGCTTCCATGCTAAATCATTTCAGAATTGTATTTAAATTTCAGATACTGATGTATTACCTGAAAGATCACAGAACATACAGGTAGATTTTTTTCCATAAGTATATAATGGCTGTCAATGGGATACAGTAACATGAAAATAAACAAAAGGCGAACAGTACTGATACTTTGGGGAACAGATAAAAGCATCCCTCGGGCTGGACTGAGGATCTGATTGACAAGTACTGGAGTCGGATTACCAGTCTGCCTGACATGATGCATGGTCAGTGGGCTAGAAAGGCACCAGGCTCGCTTGCACCAGCCACGATTCTGCTACAGGGCATTACCACAGTTACAAGGGGTGAAAATGCACTTCATCCTGAAATTTGATGCCAATGTAATGGTTATAAATGTGTTTCAAAGATAAGAGGCTTCACATATGTACTTTCCTTGTTTTGTAATCTTGCATTAGCTTATGGTACTGTGGAAGTGATGTTGCTTTTTATTTGCTTGGCAAAAAGTGGCAATATTTTGTCTAAAGATACAACAGTAACTGTTTTAAAACCATAGCAACTTTTAACCTGAAACAACAGACACCTGGATGTAACCTGGGATCTACGTGAGGGTGAGAGGAAAATATGAGTTGCTAACATTTTGGATTTCTGACCATGTGTCCATTATTTCATATAATGTACAGCATTTTGTTTAATCATACTATTAAACAAAATACAAACAACTTATTTAGGTGTCCTAAAAACAGTTTTATAACTTTTACAAGTGAATACAAAAAAATAAATATTCTAGTAGCAGGTGATGCAAGACTACAAAGGAAATTATATTTCTTATGTAATCTTTGATGCACATTTTCTAAATCATTTTCAGAGTTTAAAAACTCAGATCAATCCCACTACATCTGAAAACGAAACATTAGTGGGGAAAAAATAGTTATTTTTTAATTTAACATTAAATCAGGAAAGGGTGACACAGAGAGCTGCTGCCTCAGTGGCCCAGCTTCGATCCTAACCTCCAATGCCGACTGTGGAGTTTGCACGTTCTCTCTCTGACTGCATAGGTTCTTCTGAATGTTCTGGTTTCCTCCCACATTCCAAGGATGTGGTGATAGGTTAATCAGTCATGTAAATTGCCCCAGTGTATAGGAGTTGTGGGGGGGGGGGGGGTGTGAGAGGGAAGAGTTGCTGTGAATGTGGGAAAATAAAATGGGATTAGTGGA
>JARFYF010000012.1:19932423-19944040 GCA_030265395.1 Rhina ancylostomus | reverse complement strand
GAAAAATTCAATCCGATTTGATCGATTTCAGTTAAAATTTTCAACCCAGCCAATTTGGTTTACAGCTAGCAAATTGTGGAAGACTGATGACTAACATGAAAAGCAATCCTGGTTATATCCCTTGTCCCTTTTCAGGCCGTTAAAATGGGGTCAAACCTGAAGTGTTCAGACCCATGGGCAGGAAGCTGATGTTCTCCATCCAGTGGAAGTAGTTGGAGGACTGAACCATTTTCACTGTTGAACCTCACTTGAATTTGTGTGGCAAGTTGCTTGCATAGTTAGAGTTGTTCGCCAACTGGAGAAGCTGGAAAAACTCAGTGCCTCTGCAGTGGTACCCAATAGTCCTGAAAGAGGTGACTGGGGTGGAGTTTGAATTTTAGTGAGGGTCTGAGTTTTTGCAGGCCAAGTGCATAGATGATTCCCCAACAATCCAGGCAATAATTTCACATGGGTGGATGTTCTGCACTGGAAAATGGCCTGCATGAATGCCCCTGACTTCAAAGTAATATTCAAAGTAAATTCCTGCTTGCTTGAGGAACATAACATTGTATAGAATTAAACAAGGTCCAAGAGAGCACTTCGCTCAGTTTTGAAAGTAAGGCAACAGTCTGCCCTAGAACTCAACATGTTGGGTAAATTTATGCTTTTTTGTCAGTTGTGCAGTGTGAGAAAGAGAATTTTGGATTGCTAATGACGGGAAATTTTCCCAATGTTCACAACTAAATTTGTTTTCTGTTTGTAATGTTATTGGGCTGAGCAACTACCTTTACAACCCTTTCCTCGATTGCCCTGAGTGCTCTATTTTTAACCATGCAATTTTATTTCAGAACAATGTACAAAGGGGTTTTCATTCCGACAAAGTAAGAGGCTATGCCCAGTCTTTTATGGGATTTCATAATGATACCAAGTAAAATGATATCTGCAACCTCCTTTAAAATAAATAAAACAGTCCTTAGGATTACCCTCCTGTACTGCGTATGGTGACTTGTCATGAACAAAGCATCCCATGTCTGACCACAAATAAATTAACTCCTTCAGCAGATAATTGTCAGGCTGACCTTCTTCCAGTATCATTTCCGATATTCTACCCATTTCACAAATGTCTGATTTTTATCAGGAGTTCTGGTCAAAAGGGCAAGTACAATGGATAACAAATGAAAGGTTCAAAAGAAGTGCGCTGAGATTACCCACCTTCAGACAGACAGTATGACTAGACAAGTTATTTGTTAAAATAAATGGCAATGAGAAATTCTGAGATGCTGCCATTTTAAGAATGATCAAAGCAGTGCTTGTTTGTGACAAGGAGAAAAATGTTTAATTCAGAATATATTCATTTATTCTTCACGTTCTTCAGAACTGTAGATAATAACACGACAAAGTTAATCTCCAAAGGCCAAGCTTAGAATGGCCCAAGGTAAATCACATTTTATTTTTAATTTCCTTTCCACATGAAACCACCTTTGACTGGTCAGAGCTGTACACTGATGGCATAATAGGACTTGTGGGAAAACTATTTTGGCAATCATAGCATAATCAACATGTTGTTTCGCCACTACTTCTACCACTGAATACAAATAAATGTAATGAGGCAGAACAGAAGGAAACAATGCATTAAGAATGTAAAAAAAAAGGACATTTTACATTCAAGGTAACAAATACATGTACCAAAAAGGTCCTTGAATATCAGTGCAGTAGAAGCTCAGCAACTAAAAGATTATCAAGTAGAAGCTCATCCATTGGAATGGATACCACGATGCATCAAATATCATGACACAAATTAGAAATATCCCATGTTCAAAATATAGATCTCCTGCAGGTGATAGAGGGCGAACTACAATTAACTTCACTGTTTTTGAGTTGGGGCTATCAGTAAAAATTCTTCCTCCTGATCACAATCTAGTGACTCCTGTTGAAAAGTGCATATGTGTAGGAATTTGGTGAAAATGGAATCAGCCGTGTCTACAATGTCACTATTGTTAAACTTCCAGTCAACAAGCATGACTACCCAGGTGAATTAGCAATTGCCCACTAGCCCTGATTAAACCATACTCCAACAAAAGACAAAAAGAAAATATAATCAAAAACTGTAAAATAAAATGTTAAAGTCCAGTTTGGGAATTTTGCACAGTAGCATAATTGTTATACTAAACAGCATTTTCTCCTGAAAAGGATTTATACTATCTCCAACTATCATATTCAAGTTTTCAAATACAAATGTTAATTAAGCATAAAAATTGCTGACCCCTGAACTTCAGTTATGATGATGGGGGAGAAGGCTAAAACCCAATTCATATTGCTTGGCATTTACGTGTTGGCCTTGCTCAGTAATAGAATTTTCATCTCAGAAGCAGAATATTATGAGATCAACTTCCAGCAGACATAATTTAAGTTGATATTTCGAGCTGCCTTTTGGATGAAATACTGAACCGCAATACCTTGCACAATTTAAAAAGTAAAGCCATTTCAGTGTACTGACATTTCTCTTGCAATAAGTAATCGTCTTCATTTTCTTTAGTGAAGATTTTTCATGTGCAAGTTATCTTAAAGTGTAAAAGTCATGCTTTATATTTGCTCATTGTTACATTAGAACGATTTAAAAAGTTGTGCCACAATCAAGTTATTTTAGAAGTAAATTCAAATTCCATGTTGTCCATTTGTTTACCATAAAGCTAATGGTTGTAGATGTTGTACTGTTCTCATCATATAATTATTTGCTATTGTTAATAGTGGAGTTGGAGAAGTAGCATATTCAAGCAACTTTTAATTGTATTTTAAAAAATAGCTTTGGTGTCAGTATGAAGCCATTTTGCTTCATGCTATTGTTAGTAAATTGTGTGCATATTTAGAGTGAGTGTTAACTCAACTCCAGGGTCAGAGGACAAGAAATTCTCCTTTTATCTTCTGTTGGAGTATGGTTCAATCTGCTGCAAAGTTCTATGACCTTCTAGGTCATAGAAGATGCTTCCAGGTTTCTACCTATGCAGCTCATTAGGTAGTTCCTCTAAGATGCATAAAAACAATCAATGAAAATTTAACTTTTCTTACAACACAGATTCCCTGAAATGTACTTTTTCTTAACAAACTTGCTTTTTTTTTAAAAAACTAGGCTATCAGGAAAGCAAACGTTAATAAGGGAGCTGCAAAAGTCAGATGTGATCGCTTTATTACAACACTTGAACTCTGTTTTGAGAGTCTGTTATCACACAAAAACAACTTCAACGCCACGTTAGTTGGAATTTGAATGTACATGACTTGTATATGCAAAAGTGGGTCCCTTAGCAGCATAACAGGACATCATTGTCATGGTAGCTGGCAACTTACTTTTAACACATGATTAATTGAGATCTATAAAATTTCAGACTAGTAACTTTTACGTGTTAATTCTGCTCATGCTGATTGGACTAAACTGAGCATATGGTAAAATATCAACATTAGATATACTTTAGAGCAGTAGTGATACAAAAATTGTTCTGACTGGTTAAAACCATACATTAAAATAATAACTTCGATAACAGGAATGTAAAAAGTGCCATCAATTCCTTTCCTTTTTCTTCTGCATTTCTAAACTGGCGGGCTTTGTGTAAGAATGGGTATTTATTTAAAATAAAGGCAATAAGAAAACCTTGAGACAGCAACAGATTAACCATGGATATGATGTTTCTTTCTTTTTTCAGACCACAGATAAGGTGGTATCCAAAAAAACAGACTACAGATCAATATCAGCACTGGGTCACTTCACTGCAACAAGACATTATAACATCTCTTTGTTCACTCAAACTGAAATATACAGCAAAAAGGGGTTATTGTTACTTACATTTAGCATTTAGTCATTAGTTTAAAAAAATGAAAGAAAGCTTTATTTTAATGTTTTATTCATTGATTTGGCATTCTTGTCAACAGTGTGTTTAGGGAAATTACCATTCTGTCAGTTCCACCATGTGCAGGACGCCAACAGATGTCTTTTCAAAAGAAAAGAGAATTTCAAATTTCAGGAAAGACTGTGCCAATTCTGTCTTTCTCATTAATTGAGCTCAACCTGGAAGAACAAAATCCAGACAGAAGGAAACTAGAATCTTAGAAAAATAATATTTTGTGACTGCATTCTCTAGCCATAGACAATTGCAAACAAGATTAAGCTGCTAAGTTAAATTAATTATATAATTAAACACTCACATCTACTTTAGCTGCACTGGTTGACAACATATGACAAGCGTTCTTCCATCTATAAATATAATAACATAATAATTATTTCCTCTTCATCTGCTAAGCCAAATAATTTTCTTCACAATTTCAATTAATTTCCCAGTTGATTTAACTTATTCTAAATGCTTAGTCAAAAGCTACACTACTATTCAGTATCCATCTTGAATTGAAATGTTCTTTGTGTGGACACAGATGCAAAGACAAAAAGTTATGCATCTGATTCTTTAAAAAAATTATGCTGAATTGTCTTTGATCATAGAATGCTACAATACAAGCAAATCTTTGGTTCCACATTCTTTGCCACTGTTTTGCTTCTCACTTAATCCATGCAGTCTAATCTCACTTGCCTGCTCACTCCTAATTAACAATAAGATGTCCCTTTTCCAAAATAATTAAAGACTAGGAAGGTTATTCAACCTATTTTAATTCATCTATATATGTAACAATTTTCATTCTTTCCTTTTTTATATTATTATTCTGTGCTTTTGCAATCCCACTCCTCTCTCTGCAAGTTCATTGCAAATACTGACAATTTTTAGGTTAAAAATCTTCTGACCTGCCTATGTGCTTCTTTTACATTTAACTTAATTCTGATTTACCTCTTCTGTACTCTAATTACCTTTCAGTCCCTCTGTAAGGTGATCTCTTAGACATTTCCACTCCAGACTCAAAGAGAATGAGTTCTACTATATTGATTCATAATTCCAGATCTTTTACCAGAGTGGTAAGTCTCATAGTTTTGTTTACTAAACTTCTCCATCAAGGTAAGATATTTATTTATTAGTCACATGAAGATCAAAACACACAGTGAAATGCATCTTCTTGCGTTACTGAGAATGTTGCCACTCTTCCGGCACCAACATAGCATGCCCACAACTCCTAACCTGTATGTCTTTGGGATGTGGGAGGAAATCGGAGCACCTGGAGGAAACCCACAAAGACACTGGGAGAACTTACAAACTCCTTACAGACAGTGGCGGAACTGAACCTGGGTCACTGGTGCTGTAATAGCGTTACGCTAACCGCACACTACCATGCCGCCTCAGTTGAATGCCTCCCCTATTTACTTCAAATAAAATACAGAATTCTAATTAGTGTCTGACAAGAGCAATGTAAAATTTATTGATGAACTCCTCTGACTTAATTTTTCATTTAACATTCTGTTAGATTTATTAACTGTTGTTCTGCATTAGCTGAAGATGTTAATTGTAAACAAGTTAATATTACAAACAAATCATCAGTTACCCAGTAACCATGGAGTGGCCAAATTAAAGTTTCAGATGCTGAGACCATTCAGAGCTAAATCCACTTGATTATTCCCTTCACAGATGTTGATTGGCCTGTTGACTGCTTCCACAAATTGATTGAAATTTCAATCATCTGTTTCATTTAACTTTTAAAAGTAATGTTTTTAATTTCATTTTGCCAATTTTACCACTACTTTATGATGCTGTCACGCAAGTTTTCTCCCTATAGTACTAAATTTCACCTGCCATTTTCAACCCTATTTACATATTTTCAGTCCTATTTTACATATTTTCCAACTCATACTGCAACTTTTGAACTGCCTTTCACACCACTTCCCTTCCTATTTTGTTATAATCTCCAAATCTGACTAATTTACATCCAAGAGTTAATGTAAATAAGAAACAGTTGTCATCCTGATATCAATGCCTGGGAAGCCCCATTCTTTACCTCCATTTTAACATACCTCGTCTATCACACTACCATCATTTACTTTGTGCAAAGCCAGTTGCTATGTTTTCCTTAAAATGCCTATACTTGTACGGTAACTCATTAGCTGTTGAGCAATTTAGAAAGCTTCACTTTATAATAGGTGCAATATAAATGTAGTTTTCTATCAGTGCCATCACAAACAAGGAGAGCAGCTGCAGCTTTTATATCTGCTATTCACAGTCCACATTAGAACATTCTCCACAAAATGTTTCTTGACAGATTGACGTTATACAACTCTTTAAGACCACCAAGACAATGGAAAATTGAGATATATTTTCCATTATGGCATTTAGACTTAATCCAATTATATCAGTAGGATTCACTTCTGCTTAACGATTTTGTTTGCTACTGTGAAGTTAAAGAGAAATAAAATGGACAGGTCTTACACTGATTAAATT
The DNA here is from genome assembly GCA_030265395.1 of Rhina ancylostomus. NCBI lineage: Eukaryota > Metazoa > Chordata > Chondrichthyes > Rhinopristiformes > Rhinidae > Rhina > Rhina ancylostomus. The sequence continues at coordinate 19,937,702 of JARFYF010000012.1, read as the reverse complement.
AGATAATTCAGTTGCTGGACAGTCTGTAAATTCAAAGAGGCTTCAACAGAGAGGAAGTTAGTCGAACTCAGTACGTGGAGCATGGAATATGAATTATTTGAATAAGTTGTTTAATTCTTTAAGTTGCTGTATATTGTGGAGAATTTTATTGACGAAATTGACTTGCAAACACTGATTTTACTTAATCTTACTAAAACTAATCACATTTTGTAAATATAAACTGAAACTTAATAAATGTTCAAAGCTGTGAAGACACAGTAGAAGATAGAAACATCCATTTGTGTTGTCAGTATTTTCATGTCAATTGAGATCTGGCTTTTTCTAGGCAATTAGTTATAGACCAATTGGCCTGTAGTAGGATAAATGACCTTAAACTTCAGTTAGAATAAATTGCTATAAATCATACATTCATTGTTTATAGATGTATCAACTTAACATAAAGAGAGACATTTGCCTACATGCTGCAGGAAGCAACAGATGGCCAGAACAAATATATTCATAAATAGGAAAACTCATTAACTTTATATTTTGATACCTAAGTGGCTCATCCTAGACGGTCATAATAATCAGATCTTATGATTGTCTCATAAAGTAGATGTTAACTTGAGGTTTATTTTATGCAAAATAAATTGTTGTATTGCAATGATTTGCATCTGTGAAGAAAAATCCAAACTGAAATAAATTGTGTTAACAGTAACACCATAGACAATTTCCTGTTTCAGTATTTCGGTCAAGCGAAATCTGAATTTCAAAAGTCTACCATCTTTGGGCATAAGAATACTGTATGAACAGCTGTTGACGATGAGAAAATAATTTTCTGAAGACTGCTTACCCCTGTTCTTGCAAGGTAAAGCAATAAATATTTCACATGAAGTTTTTCCTTTGGATGTGCTCATTACATTTGTTTTCATCATTTAAATTTATATTTCCCACCAGAAACATGACAATCAAGAATACAAGTAATAAATGCCTCAGTGAGCATATTTGCTAGAATTGTTTGGCCAGGAAACAAAAGACAAAAACGAGGCTCTACACTTATCCTATTCATTGTATGCTTACTTACCATTGAGTAGAAAATACTATTTTGTTAAATGAACTAAATCCAACTCTATTAAAAATGAGATAAAGTTATTGCAATCCTCAATGATACTCCATTTTAATTGTGATTTAAAATACTCTAAGTAGCATCCTTTTGACCAGCAGAGGCCTTCAGACCAAGAGGTTCCAGGTTCAATGTCCAGTTCTGCTGAGTTAGCTGATCTACGATCTGGGACTTTGAGAGTCAGAAATTTGATGATGACATTTCCTTAACAACTGCTGCTCTGTAGGTTGGAAGCCTGAATAGAATCAATAAGAATCTCAAGGCATGGGTAAGAACATAAGAAATAGCAGATGCCTTAAGGCCCTGAAGCCTGCTTACAGATTATTGCTGATCCTGAGCCATCTGCTCTCCTGCCTCAACCCATTCCCTTAGAATCCAAAACTTAATCATTCTTAGCCTTGAAGAGGAAAATTCCAAAGGTTTATAACCCTGTAACCTGGGACAATATTGATGAACTCTTGATTCTCCAGGTGGAGGAAACAACCTCTTGGCATCCCTGTCAAATCCCCTCAGAATCACAAAGAAATTGTTCTCATATATGGGGAGAGAGTGAGAATTAATTGGCCTTACTTGATCTCTCACCACACAGTGACATCATCAACCCAGAATAGACCATACTGCTCTGACTCCAAGGCTTTAATGTCCATATCAATTGGACTTCTTGTATGATAAGATGGACTCTTGATCTCACAATCTACCCCATCGTGGCCTTGCACTTTATTGTCTGTCTGTGCTGCACTTTCTCTGGAACTGTAACACTTCATTCTGCACTCTGGAAAGGTTATTTTCCCTTTGTACTACCTCAACATACTGATGTGGTGAGATGATCTGTATTGGATGGCACGCAAAACAAAGTTTATCACTGTACCTCGATATATGTGACAATAATAATAAACAGCACTTATTTCAAGCCCTTGTCACCTTATATTCTGCTGAGCATCAGAGGGAGTGGCGAGTGGTTCAGAAAAGTGTGACACAGAGAAACAGAAAGGGTATGACTGTACTGCCTCTGACCTCTTGATTAGGAGACTACTGACCTCCTAGTCATTGGATGGGAACACAGCTCTTCTGGCAGGCTGGGAGTCTCCTCAGGTTGTGGGAGGAGACTCATGCACAGGTGTCACATTGATTCAGATTATTATCTTCATTCAAATCACTGCTGAATATACTGTGGTTCTGATTGCTTCTCTTCCTAAAAGAAAATGTTCCTGAGTATTTTACAGTATACTTGCTTTAGTTTTGTATTACTTTACTTTCAGTGTGAGTTTAGGAAAGCTGTCGTAATTAGTAAGTGCACCAAAAGAGTGATGGCAGAGTAGAGTTTTGTCTAATTCATGAGTGTTATTGTGAAACTATTTTGATATGACAATATACTTACAGTTTATATTTAAGGTTGCTTAAGAGCAATTCAACCTAATATATTATACAATCCACAGTTAAAGAAAATAACTTTCTAATGGGTTTAAATAACCTGTGTTATTTTATTAATCTAAGAAAAATTAAAATAATTTTAGATGTTTTAAACATGACCACAAGCATGTTTTGTAATGCATGTTCATAACATATTAACAGCATCATTTTGGGTCATAAAATTGTCAGTGTCATATGCTAAGGAAACAGTTGGGGAATGCTCAGTTAGGCTGAGGGAAATTAGTAAAAAATGTTAGTATCATGGAACAAAACAGAGTACTGGAAATGCACCAGCTATTCAGCATGTGTAAAGAGAATATAAGGGACTACAAATTCTTTTGCAAAGCACAGTGGTTTTGTGCAGCATGCAAACAAATTTAATTGAAAACCCATTGGGTGAATGTGATTGGGTCTTTTGTGCAGGACACCCACTCCAGGGAATTCTACCCAACCTCTCACATTGGAGGCCCAGAAATAGCACAAACTGCTCTAATTTAAGCAGGCCATAATAGCCGATCTTCATTTTAATTAGAGGGACCACATTTGTACAATAGCTGAAGTGTGCAAGGCAGCAAAGTTCATACATAAAGGTTTATGCGTGGTGTTTTCTCCCACCCAGTTTCCCTACTCCCATATCGCTCCATACTCCAATAGCCCTGACAACACCTTCAACCCAACCCCCATCCTCTTCAATCCCCAGCTCCCTCCTCTAGACCTTTTTCTCTATCACAACTCAGTGATCCATGGCTTGCATGATTTTCTGCACAATGCTGGAGCTAATGCAAGACCTTTGTGCATATTTGCATGTAAGTCCTATCAAGTATGATACTTTGAGCTTCATACACAATAAAATATTGGCTTAAATTTCTGTGTACTTATTTAGAAATATGAATTCAAGTTGGGGAACAGAAACCCCAATGTTGGAGAACCTCACCAGAGCCATGAATTGCTCAACTTTAAAATTTGCCTCAGATAGCATTTCTGGTCATTGATCAAGGTAACAGGGCCCAATTCTTCAAGCAAGACAATAACTCATGAACTGGATAAAAACTAGTAACAGATCAGATGTCTGTTGCTTCTGATTACAGTCACTAGTTCATATTGTCCTTACATCAGTGTCTTGCTTTACCAATTATAATGATCACCTGTGAATGGTTCTCCAATTTGCAGCTGTAATTAAATTTGGACTACTAACCCAAAACAACATTAATAATTTTCAAATAAAAATATTACACTTCAGATCTTTCTTGAGACCTGGAGAAATAGAGGCATACCTCAATATTCAGTTAAACTTAAAAATACAAGCTTAATTTTATTTGGAAATGCAAATTAAGATATTCAGACAGCTACATTTTATGAGCCCAGTTTCAAAAATGAGCTGAGATTGGCACTCTGTATAGCCTTCTGTTAATAAATATATTCTGTCATCCAAACTCTGATGCACCAAAAATGAATAATCATTAAGCTATTACACTCAATCCTGGTTTAGGGTATTTCAGTTAGTTGCTGGAAATTTTCCTAACCCATTAAACTCATTTTTGGTTTGTTCATTAAATTCAGTTAAATAAAAATTGTCTGAGTCGACATTTGCTCTAATGCAATGCAATTACCATTAAAAAAAAATTATAAATAAGTGGCTTAACTCTGCTTTTGCCTGAGTATTACGCAGTTGCAGTCTTCCCACTGGGACCAATTGTTTGCCAATGGCCAATTGCTTCCAGTCACGAAATGATGCCACAATTACTATTAATGGCTATATTTTTGTTACCTAATCAAATTAAAATCTCAGTAATTCCCAGGAGCCCATCCTTAACCATACTTCTCTGGAACTATCCAGGAAATTGCAAGCCATCTGCTACATAGGGATGTAGAAGGCCACTTGCAAAATATCTCTGTAAATACGGACTAACCTTGTCATGATAATATTTTGATTTCAATAACCAATTCCAACAGAACAAATTTAATCATCTTTTACAACTAATTCCAAATCATTCTTGTGTATTTTACCAGAAAACAATTCCAGCTAGGAGAGAGTATCAAATTTACTGAGTCTCATGAAAAACTTACAAGCTTGTTGAATGGATGGATACATTTTGGTAAGGATGCATTGCAGATAGGCAAAGGACCTGACTGTGGCCAGCAGTTTTGTTCAGAACTATCAGTTTTCAGCCATTTAAAGTGAGGCAGTTCTCAATTTTACTCACATGTGCTGAGAATCCAGGTGTTGCTAATAAATTTGAACTCCTGTAAGTTCTAAGGTGGGGCCCACTCTTGTTGAAATTACTCAGCATCACAGTGTTGTATTGCCAATCAGATCCTATGCCTGGTCCCTGCTGATGTAGGGTCCAAAACCCTGTTGATTAACAGAACTTTTTTTTCTTCAATTTTGATAGTTTTCAAAGACCTTTAAATGACATTTAAAAATAAACTCAATAATGTATTTTCTTTGTGCTTGGACCTAGTGACTGCTGGAGTTGAGTGGACAGAAGACTAACAAGACAGGCCAAACCCAGCCTAGGTAAGTGTGGATGTGAGGGGAGCAAGGGCAACAGTGCCAGTTCTGCACATTTGAGACAAAAGTAATACAAAGATTATAATGTAGTGTGATACAGAAGACAGCAAGAACTTTGTAATTGGGTTAGAATACTAATATTATACATCCTATTTAGTTTATTAACAATTAACTATTTAGTGATATGTGCAACTAACATTGTCTAAAAAAAACACTGATGTGGTAATGGTTAATGTGTTAATCAGCTTAATTAAG
>JARFYF010000012.1:19917822-19932323 GCA_030265395.1 Rhina ancylostomus | reverse complement strand
CATTATTAAAAAACACTGATGTGATAATGGTTAATGTGTTAATCAGCTTAATTAAGGCTTGTTTGCTATAGTGATGTTATGTGATGGGAGGTTGACCATGTGTATATAACATTTTCCACTGATGGAGAGGACTTTGGTCTGGGATTGTGAGTGGTGCCAAGGGCCATAAACCAAAGAGATTCTCTTACCAGAACAGCAGAGGGAATGAAAGAACACTGATTTGATGGAGAATTGTTTGTTTCTTGGATCAATTGAATGGACTTCCCTTTTGAACCGTGGTCACAAATGGTTTAAAGGGCTATTGACGACTCTTACACTTGTTGTCAACTGAGGTCTCCTCTAGCAGTAGGTCTATGGGAGTTGTGCTTCCTTAAATAGGAAACTGTTTGTTTTCTGGTTGTTTAATGAAGCAACTTTCTCAAAGGCATTGAATGGATCAGATTCGTAGCGTAATAAACCAGCAATTTGCAACATCTAATTCTAACGTAATTGGAAAAAAAGAGACCTTTAGGCATATGTGCACAGGTGTTTAAAGGTGTAAAAGTGACACGAGTAAAATTATTTTCATGCAAGACATAAATATGATCTGGAACTCACTGCATTAGAGTGGAAACTATTCAACCATGACTTTCAAAAGGAATTGGGAAACTGCAAAGGCCATAGGAAAAGAGCTGCAGAATGGGATAAACTGGATTAAGCGTTCAAAAAGCTAGCACGTGCTCAGTGGAGCAAAGAGCTGCTTCCTGTACTTGAAGAACTATCATTTTACAGTGAATTTTAAAATCAAAATTTGCAATTTAGCCCCAATTTCTCAACTCAGATACGAACAATGGGTTATAATTGTGCCATTGTTGGGACTACAAAGCAATGGATTTTGTAAATGGGAAAAAGATGTTCTATTTATCTATAGAGTCAAAACTATAATCTTCAAATAATTCTACACCATTATAATCTGCATCACATCTAGATTTTGTGCAGCAAATTACTTGTCAGAAAAGGAATCTTTCAATATTATGGCACATTGAATGTTTAATGCAGGTGGAACTTGGGAACTAATAATATGCTCCATGACTACAGAGTAAATAAGTCAAGCCTATACATTGGTATTTAGATCAAGAAAGTAGTTAATACTTAACTGCTGTCCAACAATAGAGATCAAGAAAGTGATTGCTCAGTTTAGAAGAGTGAAACAGAAAGACACTATGTGATCTCAAGACACCTCAATGTAGCACAGTTGAAGTAAAATTGGAGGCAAAGGATACAGCAGTTAATCTGCACACAGAACTCCCCACCCAGAGATGACAAGGTAATCTATTTAAATTATGTTGGTTGAGGGATAGCTATTGGTCAGGGCACCAACATTAACAACTCACACTTTACTCCAGCAGTAACCAGGCCCAGACCGCAGGTGAATTTCCTCTTTAAAAGCAAGCCTCTTGCTGTGCATGGCTTCCAATACCGCACTGAACTACTACCTTAGATTATATATTCTAATCTCTGGAACAGGACAAATGCATAAGTATCTAACTCTGATGCAAGTACTAATCAGAGAAAACTGCTTAGCAGGATGCTTAAAAGCTACATTTACTATTGAACAATCAACATTCATAAACAAAGAAGCCATCTTCCAGTAAAAGTACATGACAAGACACCTTTGGCTAGAATTCTACAGAAAATCAAGCCAGATCTATTAAGCCTCAAACCAGGATCCGTTAGATAAGAGCATATTTTGAAACGTGACATCCAGTCCTAAATGCTGCAGAAGCAGTAAAGCATCATGTAACATATTCTTTTAAAAACTATGAAAGGAATATGCCAGATAATACCTGCAAAATACTTCTTACAAACATCTGGATGCAATGGCAATAAAGGCACTTGGTGTAATGTGCCTTACTGGAACTATTCTGTAGGTCAAATCCATCACAATTAAAACCATGGCATCTAGTCTACATGTATGTTAGGTATTCTTATTCACTAGAAGCCATTTAATCTCAGGTTTGTGGGCATGAGCAAAGATATTCATATTGATAAGAATATTCTCAATTTTTATTCATAATAATATTCCTCAGGACAAATTTCTACATCACCTTCCTTTCTGAATTATAATAAGAGATGAATTGCACCTATTCCTTTGATTGCAGTTGACCTCTTGCTTTCCTCTGGAACTGAACTAAAATAGTTTCCAAGGGAGATACTTTCCCACTTCTCATCATTAGAAATATGATTGGTCAAAGCAACTGCCAATTTAATATTGGGCACTTTAAAGGATCCTGGTCAGCAATCTTCAGTTATCTTTCTACAATCTATTTACGTATTCCAAACAGTTAACTCATGCTTTACAGCTAACCATGCCCATGTCTGTCCCTACTGTAAATTTAAGAACACAATGGAAGTATGTCATCGAGTCCATTAAGCTTGCATCAGCTTTCACCAAGATCATGGCTGATCTTCTACTTTAGCAACCATATCTGTTGATTTTCTCAATACCCAAAAATCGATCACACTCCACTTGAACAAACGAGTCATTTTGAATGAACAAACAATCTTGAAAATATAGCCAATTATTTTTTAAAAATGGAAATTAACCACATCTACAGACAGCAAAATAAAACAATTCTGTCACTAAAGACACATCTGACCAATGGAAAGAGACTGCAAATAAACAGATCTTGGTGTTCCTGTGCATGAATCACAAAAAGTTAGCAGACAGATGCGGTTGGTTAAGAGGGCAAATATTGATCTTTATTGCAGAGATTGTTGTTTAGAAATAGAGAAGTTTTTATACAACTATACAGGGTGTTGGTGAAGCCATACCTGGAGTACTACACACAGTATTAGTTCCCTTACATTGCATTGGAAGCAGGTTGAAAGGGATTCACAAGGCTAATTCCTGGGATGAGAGAATTGTCCTGTTAAGAGAGGCTAGACAGGTTGGGTCTGTATTCAAGTTTATAAAAATAAACACATAGATCCTAAGGGTGCATGACAGGGTAGATGTCAAGATATCTTCACTACTGAGAAAGTCTCAAACAAGGGGATATTGCTTCAGGATAAGGGGATGGTCATTTAATACAGAGATGCACAGAAATTTTTCCAGGGTTAGTGAATCTCTGGAATTTTCTACTCCAGAGAATTACAGAGACTAGTTCATTAGAATTTAAAGTGGAAGTAGATAAATTTTTGGAAAGATCAGGTGAGGGTTCTGGCACAGTGGAATTGAGGCCTGGGTAATATCAACCATGAGCATATTGAATGGCAAGGCAGGCTTGAGGGGCCGGGTGACCTACTCCTGCTCCTACTTTGTGTTCTATTTTTAAAATTACAGCTGGCTACATTCTAGATTTGTCTTGCCTCAACCGTGTGCAATAAATCAGTATCAAGTTCACAGCCATTTTCCTTCTTATTTGTTCTTTTGCTGATTTCTCTCCCACCTTTTAGAGTTATCTATTCTGTAATTTGGTAACAGACTTGAAACCACACTTTACATGTTACATTAAAAACTCTCCCCAATTGCAACCTAATCAAAGAGCAACTACAATTAAGCTGTTTGTTTCCCCAATGTTCAAAGCAGATGTCTAGAATACAAGTGGAAACTGCTAATATCCAGGCTGCAAACCAAACAGGAAAATCTGCAGATGGAGTTTCTGCTTGTATTAAAATACACTGCAACCCACCACATCTAACAAGCTGAGAACCCAGATACAGCTCTGTAAATGCTGTTTTGGGCAAAGGGGTTACCAATCAAACAAGTCTTCAAAAAGAATAACGTGTCTCCTTCCAAGTAGTTGTGTAAAGGATTAACCAAGATTTGAGTGCTTGAGACCAAGAAACATCTCTGCTCTTTCAAGTCCCTTTAAAAACTATGCAGACTGTAGAAATCTGTAGCAGTGCTTCAAGGATTACTAATAAACCTGGCCAAAAATAGGATAGAGTCTGTTAAACTGATTCTTTGATTCTGATGTTACTTCAACAGATAGATCTTGAAGCTAATCTAACCCCAATAACATTCCACTCATCTTCCCTTTTGTCTCTCCACCCCCAACTGGAAAGTAACTAATTGGTCATTGAGCGATCTGAAAGTGCCTAGATCACTAAGTTATCCTGTGCAACTCAACAAGAGTGCTCAGGGTAGACAGAGCAGCTGTTAATGTTACCTAGAGGCAGGATAGGAAGCTAGGCAATCTTCTGAAGTAGCTCCAAATAATGAAACCACCATACAATGTGTTGAGGAGGACTGGGGTTGTTACCCATTATGCTGCTCTAGTGGCTTCTGGCATATTCTCATCATTAAGTTACAAAATCCCAATTCTGTAGACATGTTTTTTTAACTGTTATTTTCTTTCTCCCTTTTCTATTAACTTTTTAATCTTTCAATTCCTAAAATGTATTGACGTTTAAGGAAGTTTCCTGAAGATTAATCCTTGACTATTTTTCAAGAAAGCCTTGACAAATTTAGAACTTTCAATCAGTATGCATCTGGCAAAGTGCCAGTTGTTTTATTTTATATCTCCTTCCCCAACTCTGTCTCAGCTGATATTATGTGTAAAAGCCAGCACTTAAGTAATACAGAATCGCTCAAAAAAAATCATTTTTTATTAATGCCTTTATTGAATTTTAAACATAATAAAGTTCAAAATAAATGCATACAAGTGAACTTCAAAGGAAAAGTTGCATACACATCAACTACAGAAACAGGTTTATTTACAAACATTGGTTAAAAATTGCAGAATTACGGTAGATAGCCATTTGTCATCTTTTTGATCCTTTGCCACACAAATTCAGATTGGAAGTCTGATGAACTTTCAGTTAGACCAAGAATCAGCATATCTGAGCAGTTGAAACATTTCATATATTACTGTTTTAATTGCTGTTTATAACAAATTATTACTGCTGAAAATTGCACAGATCTCAATATAAGAATTTTCCATAATTGACCAATGTTACACAGAAAAATGAAATTTTGAGAGAATACTTCTAATGTAAAAGACCAAACGTTTGTTGATCCAAGCAGCACTGCACAAAAAAGATACATTTGACATGCTGTCTGAGAAAACAAGTAGGCACATTTTTATCAATATGACGTCTATCATCCAACGGATATTGAAAGCTTGGAAGAACAAGATAGAATCAATACTAGCTCTGCTAGCAACTGTGTTATCTACTCAACATCAATTTCTTTCGTGAAATTAGAAAAATTAATAAATGTTTGGACAAATGGTAGAAAGGATAAAAGCCAGCTGAGGAGAAACTCACTTGGGCTTTGTTTCCGCATCTGTCACTTGCCGAATATAGATACTGTCTTCAGGGTGTTCTATTTCACCTTTTTCATACATGTATGATGATGCTATTGCAATAACAGAGCCATCGTTGCTGAAGGCAAGCGATGCAATACTGGTGGGGTAGCGGTGGAACTGACACAATCTTTTCTTATTGAAAGGATCCCAGATATTCACAAATCCATCAGAGCCACCTAAATTTAAAAAAAATGTTTACTGTAATTTACTGCTACATTTCTTATACTTAAAAAAAAAACTGCTTTAAATATTATATCTGCTGATCTGAGTTGATGGTCACCAAGTAGCTAAGTATTTCAATACATTTAAAAGGTCAATATATTAAGTAAGCTCAAGTTGTCCTTCATTTGAAATCTCTCTCAGTCTTATTTGAAATCAGGTGCTCTAAACAAATGGTGTTTTAGTATGGTATTAGTGGTCGAACACAAGAGATAAGGACTTCAGCTTGCAAAAACTAAAAATTTCTATCAGCTCTGCACAGTTCATCAGTTTTCAATGTAAACCAAGCACGCTGCTTTTTAGCCATGGCTGTACTGAATGGCAGAGCACAATCAAAGAGCCAAGTCGCCTATTTTTTCTCCGATTTTCTGGATTTCTAGTAAAATATACACGTTCCCACTAATCTTGCTGCTTTCAATTTCCGACAAAGATCTATTATTTATAACCTTTAGATCAGGGGTAAAAACACAGAAATACAGCCTAAAAAGGCTTTTCAAATAGATAATATACTGAGCAGACAACATCTCCAAGGGCAACAAGGATAAACAATCATTCCAATGAGGTCTCCATTCCATGAATGAATAAATACAATATTTCAGCCTAAAAATGTTCAGAAATTCCCCAAACTGCCCCATCTCCTCTAATCTATTTTGATTTCCAGATCATTAGCATCAAGATCCATCACTCCTAAAATTAAACAAAGGTTACTTTCAAAGTTATGGGCCTTTTGTAAATGCTCAAGATGGTTAGTGTTGTTGTCCACCTATTCAGCTAAGTAATGAAACAATAGGGGAATGTGTTTCTGCTCAGGGAGCAAACAGCAAACTAGGTGCATAATATGCAAGATTTTAAGTGCTTTTCTCTCCCGTTTCCTTATAGATCAATTTGTATAACATTGTATGCTCAACTGTGCCAAAATCCAGCACAATCATGCAGCATCTCTAATTTAATTTATTTTAAGAATTTCTTCAGCTAATACATCAAGTGGTTTGATGCAAATATATCAGAAAGCAAATCATCTTTTAAATAACTGAAAATTTTAAAACTACACTGCCATTTGCTGGTTACATTACTGAAGTCTGTTTCTTAGGAAAACAAAAAAAAATTCTAAAGCTTTTAAATATTGCCCATTAATGTCCTTGGAGCAAGAACAAGCTTCATTTCGTGAGTTTTCATAAAAGTTCACAATTGTCTAATTAGCATAAACACTGCAATATGATTAATTATATCTGGGTACAAGGCCAGTTGTTTGCAGAGAGCCATTCCACAGTACAATTTTTTTAAAACATTGTGCTGGATAATTAGCACATTCTTATATGCTGGCTTTTGCCCATTGTCAGTAAATTGTGCATAAACTCTTTAAAAACCTCTAGTCTGTGGTAGTATAATTGCAATATTGTCAAATAATAAAATTTTAAAAACTGCTCTTTAATTCCCTACATTTAAGACTTCAGCATTACCAATGTATCTATTTTCCCCTATTATTCTGCTGGCTATCCATCTGCAATATTAACTGTTTTTCTCTCTCCAGTCTGCCAGATCTGCAGGCCATTTTCAACATTACCTTTTTAGTTTCAGTTCTCTGCAACAGCTCCGACCTGCTTTTCAAAGTCTCTAGAAATCCTGCTTTCTCCCTCAGTCCTCATTAGACTATCAAAGAGATAGCTTCACTAACATCACCATGGCAACCCTGACCTCATCCTACCAGATATATTCCCTTTGTCCTATCCACCTTTTCCTCTATAACTTGAAATCAGTTTACTTAATTTCCCAGTTCTGATGTTTCTCTTTCCACAAATGCTTCCTGACCAATTGAACGTTTCTAGCATTTTCTGATTTTATTTCAGATTTCCATTTTCTATTACTATAGTTTCCAAAATGAAACCCTAAAAACTCTGCATTTATCTCATTTCCTGGTTTTCAGAAAATTGAGGAACTTTCAAAATACTCCATCTACACTTTTTTCCATTAGATCAAAATTCTTTTACTGGTTAGCCTTCTTACACCAAAGATTTCACAGGGTCAATTGCTGGATCAAACTAATCCATCAAACATGGCAGAGGTTTGCTGCACATGTCTTAACAGCATGCTATACAGACAGAGATAAGCAATCATATAATCTCTGTGCTTCTACTACATCATTTTTGGGGTTGAACAACTGGACACCTAACAATATGAGATTCCATAAGCATCCAGTACTGTATAATAGTAGAGCTAATAAGTGCACATAACAAGGCTGAGGAATTTGCAACCACCTTCATCCAGATGTGCCAACTCCATGAAGCCCATCACCCTCCTGAAGTTCCCATCACAGATCTTCAGTCAACTCTTACTCTGTACAAGTACATCAGACACAGCAAACACTATGGACCCTACAACCTGCTGACTTTAAGCAAAGACATTCTTCAGACTTAGCTCCACTCCTCACCCAGCAGTTCCACAACAGATACAACACTAGCTTCTACTCTAAAATGCACAAAGTTTTGCAGGCCACTAACATCAGTCAGGAATAACCCAATTCAACCAATTACCACCCCATCTGCATACCCTCTTATCAACAAAGGCATGAAAGGGGTCATGGACAGTGTTTTCAAGTGACAATTTGTCCCAACACCAACTTATTGATAGATGCTTGATTAAAGTTCTGTCAGGACTACCTGGAACCAAATGGTTCCAATGAGCACAAATAATCAATCCCAAGTGCAAATTATTGCTTTTTCCATAAATGTTTCTATTAAAGACGAAGTCAATGGAAATCAAAATGAAACTTCTTCACTGGCTGGAGTCATATTTAGGATAGTGGGGTATAGATGTGCTTGTTAAAAGCTGATTGTTTCAATCTCAAGACTGCTCACGTTCTTCAGAGCACAGACTTATGCCTAACCACCTCTTTCTGCTTCATGAGTTTCCTAATAGAAGGATCAGAAATGGCTATATTTAAAAATAATTAAGGTTTCAATTCCACTTGCAAGTCTTCAGGAAATGAATTAGTCTCTGCCCATGTGCTACCCTTGTTGCTATATTTCCTCAAAACATGGAGGCCATTCAGCTTATCAAGGCTATCTATGCATGCTCACCAAGTAAATGTATTCCCCCACATATTTGCTCTGATCTAATTCTTCCTATGTATTTGTCAACTTCCCTAGATTTTTACCATTTACCCAGGTGCAAGGGGAAATTAACCCACTAATCCACACGCATTTGGGATGTGGGAGGAAGCCCGGGGTGTCTATAACCACGTGGTCAAAGGGAGAATGTATAAACTCCTTACAGGCAGCACTGAAGGTCAGGATTGAATCCTGATTGTTGGTGCTGAGGCAACAGCTCAATTAACTGTGCTATTATATAACAACATGGAAGGTGACCATTCAGTCCATCAGGACCACGTCAGTTCCCAGAGAAGCAATCCTATTTGCCCTCTTCCTGCACTGCTGCAACTTATGCTCTCATATATGCCTATCAACTTCCCTTTGATTTATTTTGCCATTTACCCATTGGGTAATTTATCTACCAGCATATCCTTGGTACATGGAAAGAAACCAGAGGATCGAGGAAACATACCCAGTCATGAAGAACATGTGCAAATTCCTCTCTCAATAGTGTTACCGTTCCCAAAATCTCTCAAAATCAATATTTTGGAATTACTATATGTCTGAAACTTAACTTTAGTCATACCATAAGTACCATTCTGATGTTTTCCAAATGCTTACAGGCTTAATTCTGAACCAGCAACTGAGGCACAAAGTTCTATTCTCTCCCTAACCAACCCACCATCCTGCTACTAACCTGGCATTCACCGGCACTCTCCTCCACTATTCCAAAAGTCATCTACAATTAGCCACCTTACATATTGTAAAGGAAAAACAAGTCCAAATCACCAAACATCTACTCCAATCCATCTTCCATTTGATGGCAGCTTCACCCAATTCGAAATCCTGGTGAATTAACTTGCTCTTGGCTCATTTTCTACACTTTCAAGGTCAACAATTCTCCACAAAATTCAAAGCAAATCTCAAACTCAAAACATTATTTATCACTTATTTTCCTCTCAAAATCCCGTAACCTTTTCAAACGCTGACAGTCCCTGTTTGAAGCCTTCTAAACCAGCTTCTACCCAATCTCAAAACTGTACTGACCAAAATCAAGAACTACACCTTGTAATCAACATGGATTGCATTTTAATCACCCACTTTCTGACTCACTTTTTACTGTGACATTACATCGCCAATCATTTCTCGTCCCATAACCACATGCTCACCTCTGATATTGCATAGCGTCCATCTCATCTCACAATTTTAATTATGTATATGCCAAGCCCTCAGTCATGATCCACAAACATGTTCAGGTTCCACAGGCAGACTAAGTGAGGGTAGGTGGGCAGCTTTAGTTTGCTACCTCCACCTCTCAACTAGTTCAAAAGTCTGTTGCTTAAAGTTATTTAATTTCTTCACATTAATGCCAGGAAAATCAAATCCATTCTCTACAATTACTACCAGCAACTACATTCCCATTTGATTTATATCAAGAAAATTTGAGTCTTATCATAGAACTCACCCCCTACACCCCAAAGTGAACTTTACCCACAACTGTTGACAAAAAATGTTATACAGTGCTTTAACACAGTGAAAATTTGCCTATATATATTGCTCAAGTTTCATCCATTTTAAATACTAGCTATTGCTGTCAAACTTCAATGTATTTACACTGAACATTCAGAAGAGAAAATTAAGAACTTTTTCTTTAAGCAAAGCACACAAAGTATCATGGGTAACTTTAAAATGCTCTGCTCAATCATAATTAGATGCATTTTAGCTACTGTTCTTTGAAAATAAACTTGTGTAAGAATTGGAATATTTAATGTAGCAGAATGTAAAGTGCCATTCCAGTACTCCAGTGGCAAATTACTAGCCAACAGTTAATTTATTGCATATTATAACAAATCATCTGATCCATCAATTTTAAACTCTGCTCAATTTAAGGTCTTGGTTTAAAACATTGTTAGAAAAAAAAATCACCATTGAAAAACGCTGATACGGAATCTAACATTTCTAAAATTAGAGAACAAATTTACAACTTTGAAAATTTGGTCTATTGTTTACATTTTACATCTTTGAGATTAATATGCCTCCAAATAATTTCAAAGATGCATAATTTCCCAAAAATTCGCAAATATCACAAGTCTGGGTTCTTGTACTTACCAACGTAAATGGAAGACGCATTGAGATTTGATATTTCTAATACAGTTGGGACAACAAAATTCAAAAAACAAAAAAGTATTAACCATTCCATCACCTGACTTTGTTTGCTGAGATTTGAAGAAAGCACAGCAGATGTTGTGGAAAATAACACCAAAAGCTACGAAGTTTTCAGGATACAGGTCAAACCAATTCTGCCATAAATCCTTTAACAAAAAAAAACTAGTTGGGGAGTCTAAGAAAATAAAAATCAAGCCTGGGACAAATAAATGTCTGCACATAAAGTTATCCACGCATTGAAACTGTAATGGTATAAAAAGTTAACTGCTTTTTTTTATTAAAACCAGGCACAATCAATCTAAAACTTGAGTCTTGAGACTAGAGTTCATATTTTAGCAAAGTTCATTTAATACAGCACTCTTTAAATTATATCTTACCTGTAGCAAATGTATTGTGAACACTGTGAAAGGAAATGGCATTGACTGGATAGATTTGTTCAAGGTTGTTCTCTTTCAATCGATGACATTTAAAAGCATACTTTTTCTTCTGTACTTCTGGGTTAGGATCAAGGTACTCCACTGCAACACGTCCTTCAATTGAACTAAGAACATAGCCCTAAAAAGAAATTATATAAAATCCATAGATTACACAAACTAGATTAAAAACTTCTCATTAGTCAACAGCTGTTCATCCTCCCAATATCTTATGATTTCAAGAAACTGCAAGAGAATATATTCATAACTTAGATCATTTGCTACTGTACATTACTTAGTCTGAATATAGAGAAGTATTAGAAGTGCAGGGAACTATATCTACGAAGTATAAGTAGGGCAGGACTGCTTGAAATTTTGTTCACCTGCACGCACAAAGAGCTGTTAAGTACTCGTCCTCTTAATATCCAATGCTCTACACCATGTCTAAAAGTTCATGGATCATGGAAACACCACTGGCTTATGTAGGGCTGGAATTCTATTTCACTGCTATTAAGTCATGATACAATACTAAATTTTATATAAATAATATATAAATCTCACTTCCTAACTTTAGTACATTAACAATTTAAATTGGCTTTGACATTCATATTGCATATTTGCATCAGTGAAACTACTTTGCATCAACTTGAAATTTCAATGTAAATAACATTGTTAAAGGGAGGCATCATTTGGTTGCTTTTCTAATCTAATAATCAATTTAGCTTTCTTCTAATAGATAATGTTGTGAAAGCAAAAAAAAAGTCAAATATGGGTATAACCAGATTGGCAACTGATAACTTTTAGCTTTCATGTGCATTAGTATTAAAAATCAATTAAAAAAAATACTCCTACCTGCTGCACCCACAAGTCTGATTAAATACTTCAAGAACAAATCAAGATTAACTATTATTTTTTTGAGAGAAATTGATGGTGTCAAAACTGGAATTGCAGGTAACACTCGTTATTTGGCTAATCACCTCAATTAGCCATTATTGCCTTCCAAGCAATGTGAAACTATAAAAATAACCACCCTGAAAATAAATAACATAAGATGGATGAAAGTGACCTATTGCTACAGGACACGAAATCCTAGAGTACAAATATGTTGGAGTGCATTTAAATTTGGAAAAATCTATTGAAACAAACTTAAGAGTAACAGTCAATCTTTCAAAGCTACAGGAAAAGCAAATTACATTTTTTAGTATAGATAGGACCACTAAGTGTAACACTGGATTGAGCAAACCTTAGTTACATATGCATATGAAAATACTTTTAAATTTTGGTTCACTACCCATCCCCCCCAATCCCACACAAAGTTGAGATGGCAAGGGCTTGGAAGAAGATGCAGCTCTGTACAAAACATTAGTTAGATCACAGCTGACTAACATTTTGTGAATTGTTCCAATCACAAAACAGCAAGGATTTGATAGCATGAGAGGAAGTGCAGAGACGATGTATGAAGACTTTGCAAGGCCTGGAGAATTATAATTAAGAAGCGAGCCTGTCTAGACTGGGTTTGTTTACTTAGGATGAAAGGAGACTAAAGGGCAATTTAACTTACGTGTATAATGAGAAGCCCAGGGAGGGTGAATAATAAGGACCTATTTCACTTAGCAAAGTGATCAATAACTAAGAGATATGAATCAAAATTGATTGGTAGTAGTACAGAAGAGTTGAAAAAATACTTTAACAAGAGATGGGTATCTGGAAGCCACTCCCTAACAGAGCAGTGGAATTAGAGATCTTCATCACATCTAAAAATTAACTGGAAGAACGCAAACTACTGTAACCTGCAGGTTATACAACTGACTGCTGACAAGTGTGATTAACACAATCTAAGCTGGGGATACGGGATGAACGGCCTCCTTAGTGCTGTAAATGAGATTGTTACTAGATTTCAAAGCGAACATGATAGATCAGAAGGATAAAGAATCCCTTAAGAGTAGTGCAAGATGAAAAAAAAAGGCTTGATTTCTTTTGCAAAGTTTGTTTGGGCTAGGTTTAGCCAGATAGTAACATGATACGGGAAGATGGAATAGCATGGGTAGTTACAAGCAGCTGCATACACTGATCTTTAAATGGTCAAAATATTACTTATCCTTTTCCCAAAAATATTTCAGATGCCAAATATTCAGCGTACATACAACTAGAACGTGACAAAACAATAGAAGGTTATACTCAATGACTACAAATAGCACTGTTAAACATGTATATTACCTGCTTATTTGGAAATGCTCTAATGCAGCGGGTCTGATACTTCAGACTAGATTCTCTCCTTTGCTGTACATAGCCCATGTTCCTCAAGTCCCACACCAGTACACGACGACTAGCTGTTCCAACAATTAGACGATCTCCAGACACAGAAAGGGTGTACACCTAAAATTGAGGGTGTGGGAAAGAAGCAAAAAAACTCAACTATTTTCTCTTAAGATTACACACGTGTAACAAGGATGAAAATACTTTCACATTTTGAAAACATAGAAAAACTACAGCACAATTCAGGCCCTTCGGCCAACAAAGCTGTGCCGAACATGTCCCTACCCTAGAAATTACTAGGCTTACCCAACAGAAAAATAGAAAAAATTTTATGCTGGGTTTTAAGCACCAAGAAAGGTAAGATAGTTTAGCATCCTCTTTACTTAATATTGGTGGCAGTCATCATGAGCTAATCAACTTTAGCAAGTCATACAATACAAAGGTCCAATACATTAAGTAAATTATACTTGATAGCTTAAGCTTGGAAATTATTGCACACCAGACACCAAGTGCATGATACAAAATAAGATTTCTTTATTAGTCAGATGTATATCGAAACACACAATGAAATGTATCTTCTTGTGTAGAATGTTCTGGGGGCAGCCCGCAAGTGTCTCCACTCTTCCAGCGCCAACATAGCATGCCTACAATTTCCTAACCTGTATGTCTTTGGAACATGAGAGGAAACCGGAACACCCAGAGGAAACCCACGCAGACACAGGGAGAACTTACAGTGTCTCGACCCACTTATTAAATTATGTACAGACAAGAACCTGTGCATTATAAGCCATATTTAAAGTGACATTCAGTTATTCAGTACACAAAAATTGCAAACCTGTCCTTTAAGAGTCAATTTTTCAACTAAAACAATACTTGAAAAATATTGAGTGCTTAAAATTTTGGACATTAGTGTATTCAGCTTGAAAAAGTTTTCAATGAAAGCAAATTGAACACACATCCTTAATGGTCCTACATTCCACAATTTTTCTGCCACATCTGATAACATTTCTTGTAGATGATTTTCCATTACTTAGCTTGTTTCATCTTATGCCTTCAAATGGGAG
>JARFYF010000012.1:19770206-19780438 GCA_030265395.1 Rhina ancylostomus | reverse complement strand
CTCTCTCTCCTTCAGACTGACTCCGACTGGTTGTTTCAACAACGTCATGACGTTCTTTATCTTCTGTTGACGTAAGCTCGCCCCCCACACACACACACAATCTTAAAGGAACCTCACTAATTGTAACCTAGTCCGTAACACTTTTCCAAAGGTCCTCTCTTCTCTAGAAATATAGTATCTCATATACAACCTTGATGTGGCCTCAGATCTTCAGTTCCTGTTCCTAATCTTTTTAATTTGAACAAACTCTCAACTCAGTCAATTCATTTTATAATTCTTAATCTGATCACATCTCAGTGCAATTACCAGCTCAAAATTAATCATTCTCATTTAGAAAGACTACAAAAGGTGGCAATCTCAGTTGGTTGAATTGTCACAATAGGACTAAGGTGCTCCTTTATAAAGAGCAACTTTCTACTCTATTAGAGCAGTGTTCTATTTCCTGATTTATATGCTTCAGCTTCAATTTAGAGGCAGCAGAAAATGTAGGAACTGCTTTCAGAAAGGGGAAGTGAAAGGGATACTTGGAACAAGTTATTTAAGAGAAGGTAATTCAAGGAAACTTAAAAGCAAATTTGATAACGGTACCTGGAAATCATATATTCTTTTCCCAAATTGCACTCGCTGCTTTAAGTAAGGAATGGTGCTATCAAAGCAGCCCTGTGCCAACCCAAGCATCTGCAAAACAACGAATTAGAATCAAATATCAATGTTAAAGAAAAATAAAATTTAACGCATTCATTTATTTTAATTCAAAACATTCCTCTACAATATTTTTCAATAAAACAACACTTTTCAAGTCTGTTTCTACAAAAATAATGCAGATTACTCAAAGTTTCTGAGGTGAAAAGGCCAAAAGACCCCATTCATGATCACCTAACACAGTGCAAAGCCAGGACACACCATGGAAGTTTCCCAGCTACTCAATTCAGTAACCAGCAGAATAATTTGTGTAGTAGACTCCCTAGCCAGTATTTGTTGCTCAGCTCTCAGTATTTCATGATTATAGCCCCAGTGCACCCTCACCAGGAATACTTTCCATCAATGGCATCAGGTACCTAGAAAACATTTGCAAACAAGGTGGTATTAATGTATTGTTTCACAAACCTGTGCAGCGATCCCAATCCTGCCTTCATTCAGCATTCCAATTGCATATTTGTACCCATGACCCAGCTGGCCCAAAATATTACTCTCAGGAACCTGCAACACAAATAAATAAAAAGATTCAATCCAGAAGAGGAAAATTATGTAATACAAAAATAGCAATTATATTTATGATAATTAATTAAATTTGAATGGCATTGCCCATGCTAGTTAAGCTGATACAAGATAGAAAGTGTAGTTGGATGACAGATTGGTGGCGAATGAGCAATATGGGAGGTAAAATTATAGACCATGACAAGGCAGCATTAATCCTTTTGCTTAATATGGTACTGAAGTAGACGAGGGTCTTGTGACATAATGCTCAATTGATAACCAAGTTTATTAGAAATTTGTGGAAAGTGAAAACCAAACAGAATTAATACTTCTCAAAGTGATGAGTACAACTTAGAATAAACAGGAATCAGTCTTTAGAACAGTTTTTACTTTTAAAATCCAGACATTGTCATTTATTATGATATTTCACAGTTGCAGTCTGGTGACCTGAGTACAGAGAAGGCCTGTGTACAGTTTGCAGTGTAATAATGCTGTGAAAGAATCTGTAGTTGCTATATTGGCCTTATCAGTCAGCTCAGAGTAGTAACAAGCTTCCTCTTCTTTCCCACTGACTTACCATCTTATATTGCTATAGCTGCTCAAGGCCAGGTAATGTGAGGAAAAGCTAAAACTGGGGAAGAGAAGAACTGAATACTTGGCCTGACCTCCCCTATACTTTATATCCTCGTATCAACCCTCTTTTAAAACAAGTGCAGCTTCAGTTAAGAGCTCATAAATTTAGTGGAGCAGTAGGAGGCAGGCTGCTAATGCAGGGAATCCACTAAGACAACTGTAATCTCCCTGAAAACTGTGAAAAGTACTGGAAACAGGAATTAAATATTTGAAGTTACACAATCATGCTTCACTCATTTAATGTAAAAGGAAGAAGCAGTTTTAGAACAACAATCAGGCACTGGCATTTAGGATTGTAGTTAGACTTAGAAGAGGTAATATTTATGCAATTGGTAAGATGAGTTCCAGCAAACTTAGGTGATGAATTCTGAATACCAAGAGGAGAATTTCAAAAGACATTCTATAAAAGTGAATTATTCTTATTACAGCTATAAAATAATTTCAATTAAAATTGGTTCCACAATGAATTCAGCACGGTTGTTTGCAAAACAGCCTTTTACTCACTAAACACTGAAATTAATTGTTGAAAATTCCTGTGAAAATGAGCACTTCAGCAAGCATAAAGCCTCTTAGAATTCTCTCAATTATTTTCTCAATATTTTATAAAGCAATTACTTGAAGAATCTGTTCCACATATCAGTTAAGGTATATGTGAGCACACTATTAATCAGTATTACGTAACCATCTTCTGACCCCACTACTTATGTCCCATCAGCAAATAAAATTGTTCACAATTAAATTCTGGTCACCTTAAAACAATGAAATTTGGCAAGGGATTGTATTATGGACATGAATGCAGAGCAAAACCCAGAGATGTTGAGATTCTGCTCCACACATGCACATTTCAATGCCACTTCATACACCCACCAGTGAACAAAATGCAAACACTAATATTACATCAGGTGACAATCCTGTGAATCAGCATCAAGGTCTTCTTGGAGGAACAAAACTTGCAATTTGAAAGTCTCAGTCTACGATGCATTGGTTGTAGATTGGATTATCTGGACCAGGAAAGAAAATGGAAAGAATATCCAGAGAGCTTGAGTCCAGTACACGCTTTGCCAAGTAGTCATAAAAAATGTTGTAGTGCCTGAGGGATTTATTTTTGGTCTTTTGCTTATCTACATATTGTCTGTACATGACCTCACCTACAGAAGTTGGTCTTGCCTTTCATAATATTCTGATGAGAAGTAAATGACTTCTCTCCATCTTCCACTGTCCATTGGAAACTGTCAAATATTCCATCACAGACAAGCCTCAATTTCATCCATGAAAGACAACCTTTGTTTCTACTGTATAATGTGCCCACTTGCCACTAATTCTGGTTTCTTATGCATTTCTCCCCATTCCTCACATGACTTTTGTAAATTGTTACAATTATCTGAAGTTTCCTATTTTGGGAAGTGGTCTTCAGGCAGTGGCCAGGTTAGCAACTGCCATCTGGATAGGAGTTGGTTGCATGTAAAGACACAGAACGTACCGATGATATCACATTAAAATAAGAGGCTTTTAATAGCTATTCTACATTACAAGCCACAATGCATTCAAGATCCAAGTTCTCCTATAGCTGACTTGGTAAGATGAGGATTGAATTCTAAGCCAAGTAATGGTGGTGCTACATTTGGCATATGTACAATTGTTGAGAATATAGAAAAACTAGAACATAGAAAAACTACGGCACAATTCAGGCCCTTCGGCCCACAAAGCTGTGCCGAGAATTGTGAAATCATTCAAGACATGCTACAAATGCTATTAAATGCTACATTATTGCAAAAGTCAATGCATTGATATCAGATGAACATACAATTTGGTTTTGTTATTTTTCAAATAGCTACCAACAATGAGAATAAGTGTAGGTTTACATAGGAAGAATGGCCATTTGGACAAGATAGGTGAATGGTAATCATCCAGACAAAAGTCAATCTGTCCAACAAAGACTGAAATTAGTAAACTTTAAAAAAATATATACCTAGCATTACAGTGAGTATTAAATATGCATTTAAAATATATACCTTGACATTGTCAAAATTGACAGCACATGTGGATGATGCTCGAATCCCAAGTTTATTTTCTTTCTTTCCCACTTGGAGACCCTCAGTATCTTTATCTACTATGAAGCATGTGATTCCTCTATAGCCCTGGAAATACAAGATAATAACTTGTCACAATCACTTCTTAAAAGTTAAGTTCATCCATCAATTTCCAACATCTTCTTCTAAATTAACATTCAGATTTTATTAATGTTCATCTGGTTTTCAATTCACTCAGTGAGCTGTAAATTGCTGGGAAATCAGAGGAGTTTTATCCCAAGATGTTGGCAATCATCCCTCATCAGTACCAGCAAGTTCAAAACTCCAATGAGATTGTAAAAATCCCAGCCTTACTGGTGGAACTTTGATGGTAATTTCCTAGTTCTTTCCACCAAACAAACTGTAGAAAAGCCATCACAAAATTGATTGTTAATGGTATATGCCAATCATGCAAGGCAGCATCCAGCTAATGATTGGCTTCCATTTGATGTACCACAGAATCCAAACATCCAAAGACAGAAGAACAAATTAAATATGGTTGAAAACTAAAATGTGTACCTATATGTATACAAGAAAATCAGTACTTTAAAATTTCAGGAAAAACAACAGGAAGGTGAAGAATTGCAAGGCTCTACAAATACAGTGGCATTGAATTTTATTCTCATGCCCTGTATTACATGTTCTCATCTGAGTCATTCCTGCCGAATTGAGAATAGTGAAGTCTTTAGGTTGTTAGTTTGGGGCTATATTCAAGCATGCAAACAAGATTAAGATTTAATTTCACAGTGTTCAAGAATATTGTCAAATAAAATTGACTTCCCATTACCAACTTCTGTCATTTAACTGATGCAGAGATGTGTTAATTCATTTTCTGGACCATCTCGAGTTGACCTGTTTTAAAGCAGAAACTTTGAACTAATTTCAAAGTTTTTTTTCTAAAGTTTGGTTCTAGCTCATTAAGCTCTGGATGCAAATGGAGTACTATTTAAGCTATTTGTTGTTGCAACAATACTGCATATTGTTAATTTAAGGAAATTTTTAAGAAGATTTTAAAACAGCTACAGTAGGTATTAACGATATAAGGTTAAGTAGCAAAGCATGGGTCAGTTATGTCAAAGACAATGTCAACTGCAAAGAATACAATGAAGCAGAACTGCATTTAAGACTTACAGACTGATAACTGTAGACAGAACAAGTACATTAAACCTATCAAGAACATGCTAAAGAGCTATAAGACTTGAGAACTAAAATCAGGAGCAGAATACTGATTAAGAGATAGGAAAATTAAATGACCAAAGGATCGTTTCACTGAAGCAGAAGATATTTGTGACAGAACAAGAGAGAATTTATACTTTCTTAGGAGGTTAAGGAGGTTCAGCTTGTCACCAAATACTCTAACAAACCTACAGAAGTTTTGTTGGAAGTGTCCTGACTGGTTGCAACATGGTTTGGTATGATAATCCAAATGTGCAGGAACGCAAGAAGCTGCAGAGAGCAGTGGACTCTGCTCAAGACATCACAGGCACATCCCTTCCCACCATCGGTATTATCTACAGAGGGCACTGCCTCAAGAGGGCAACATCCATCAAAGATACCCACCATCAAGGCTATGCCATCTTCTCACAGTTACCATTGGGCAGGAGGTACAGAAGCTGAAGTCCCACACCATCAGGTTCAAGATCAGCTGTTTCATTCAACCATTTGGTTTGTGAACCAACTGACAAAACCCTAATCACTACAGACTTTTTTTGTTCTAATTGTGTTCTTTCTTGAAAAAAAATGTTTATATTCTTTATAGTAATTTTTGTCTTTGCACTGTACTGCTTTATGCCTTTGCAGCACTGCTGCTGCAAAACACATTTCATGACATACAAGTCAGTGATAATAAACCTGATACTGATTCTGAATGCTGCTTATATGATGCTATATGCCTGTGATGCTGCTGCAAGTAAGTTCTTCATTGCATGTAAGCATACTGTACATGTACTTGTGCATATGATAATAAACTCGACTTTGACAGGGGTCTCTGACAAGAAAATCCTCCCTGTGAGACATCAATTATGATTGATAAGGAATAGCTCAATCTACAAAAGAAGAAATGGGGCTAGTAAAGAAAGAAATATTTTCCTAAATGATAAAGGGCAATACAGCTCAACAGACTATTAGTTACTATGCAAGATCAAAGAGAAAGGCTTCTAAAAGAGGAGCAGGAGAACATGGATTAAGAGAGTAGACGGTAGAGAGGGAGTACAAGCACACTAGGAAGAGAACCTCTAGTCAACAGGGACAAAAGTGACTACACCTTGGCAAAGTGAACCCTCTGGGGCTGAGGTACAGACTGTGACTATTTTTGTCAAGTATTTTTTCTTTGTATTGGATGCAAATTATATAATTAATCTGTTATGATTATTAGCAATATAACTGTACACAGTGGTACAAATCCTTCAAGTTAGAATAAAACAAAGCATTTAGTCCGATCAACAACAATATCCATGACAGAATTTATCTCCTATGTGTGCAGTCAGCCAGATCCCTTGTACACACGTTCAATTCTTTTTATCCTGTCACTCACCCACCTTTACAACCCATTTGAAAATGCTGTCATGGCTTCTATTACAATCATATACTCTGATGGTGTGTTCCACAGCCTCAATACTCACAGTTATTAAGAAAAACTCTTCTTTGCTATCCTGAAATTGCTTACAGTTAATTTACTAACTGTGTTTCAAAGCAATGAAAACATTATTTGTACACACTCTTAGAGAAGGCACATACAGGAATAAGAGATTGTAAAGTTTCACATGTTCAAGGCTAGGTTGACAAGGCAAAACTTTAGAGAAAGCTAAATAAACCAAAGAAAAAAAACTTCTACAAGCTCCCTGAACTTAAAAGAGAGGGCAGTTAGGATTAGCTTTGAATCAAAGCGATTTAAGTATGATTTAAAAAGAACATTTCTGGTGAAGGAAACCAAGTAGCTCATTCTGTATTTGGCTTCGAAAACAAAATTATTCATTCAAAACAAAATTATAAACATTTGTATGATGTTTTCTGAACAGTTCACAGTAAAAATATTTGCTTTAATACTTACAGCTGAGGGGTTTGCATTTGCCATAACTAGAAATATTCCAGCAAAATCAGCATTACTAATCCACATCTTGGAGCCATTGATGACATAGTAATCTTTATGTTTCTCAGCACTAGTTTTCAAGGAGAATGCATCACTTCCAGAATCAACTTCTGAAAGACAGAAACTGCCAACCTAAAAAGATTTTAAAAGTGGTTATTAAAAGGTTACTACATGCTTCATGAATAGTAAATGTTGTAGACTAATTATTTGCTACCATAATCTTAAACAAATGACAAATAATAAGTTTGACAAATGTCTCAAATATCCTCCAAAATATACAACTCACTCAGGCACTTTGTGGGTTCAAGCAAGCTTGCAACCCTATCATTTCCACATCAGAGCACATGTGCAGCATCTCTATTTCCTGACACTACATCAATTCTCTCCTCCCCAAAATTTCCACCCACTGAAGAGGCTGGTTCCCATCAACTGCCCACCAACGTGCTGCCCGTCCTGATTCTGAAGTATTCACCAATTACCAAACTTCCCCAATCTCTCCCAACTCCAATTGCTATTTGGACCTGTGACTGCCAATCTCCCAAATCCAGCCTAGGGAAAGGTGTGCAGGATGGCACAATTTTGTCTAAAAAAAATGGAATGGCTGGTCTTCTGCAAATGAATCATTGAAGTCCAGCTGTTAGGCCCAGCTGGTGCACCCTAATGGGTTAACTACAATTTCAGGCTTAAATGTTTGTCATGGAACGAGCAAGCAAAGTTAATTTTATTTAATCTTCAGGTCACTGCAAACAGCAAACTGCCAATTTTTCAGGAACTAACACTACACTGCATATTATCTCTATGATGATGCAAATTGGCATTGTTCTATTTCCCATGTGTTCCCGTGTGAAGTATAACTGCAGCAGACTTTCTTCAAAGAACAGTATGGATAGTTCATGGATTTTTCAAAAAAACTAATTCTTTTGGCCACCACCCTTCCTTGAAAAATTTGTACTAAAGAGCACTAGAATAGAGGAGAGAAAAAAATGCATTTGTTGCATGTTAGAGTGGCTTAGAGCATTTTAAATCACTGAAAACTATTCTATAATTCTTGGAATTTAATTTTTTGAATATTCTGAACCTTCAAGTACAAAAATAAATTACTCTTTAAATTCTACAATTTCCATTCACTGCTCACCAAATCTTTGGCAAGTCGAGGTAGATATTTTCTTTTTTGTTCTTCTGTCCCACATTTCATTAATAATGTGTTGATCAAGGTGTTCTGTATATCACAAAGGACTGCTACTGAGGGGTCCACTTTGGCCAATTCTTCAATGACAAGAATAGAGGAGAAGAAGGTTGATTCTGATCCACCGTACTTTTCCTGAATTTCAATTCCCATTAACTAAAAAATAAAGGGGAAATCACAAATAAGGAACACAATTCAAATAACCACAAATACCATTTAGCAAATTGAGTTGCAATGAATGAAAACCTGGCACTTTCACTGGAGTTTTGCAACTGGGATGGTAAACAGTGGATAAATAAATCAATGCATACAAAGCCAGTGATGATGTTACTATCAAATCAGACTATATGAAAATTTGAAGGAAAGAAAGTAGATATTTTGTGACATTGATCAAGTTTGTAGTGTTAGAGAAAAATGAGTAATTATGACAGTAAGATGAAATTACTAACAGTGCAAAAGGAGAGTGCAATTAAATAAATGTGCCCAGTGTGGGAAGAGAATTTCAAGAGACATACATATTTGATATATCAAGGGTCCATTTGTTTTAGGGAATACCTGCACAGAACCACTTAGTTGTGAATGTGTTGTCCCGTAATTCAATTCTTACTGCTGTCCGGTGTAAATTAACACAGTGCCACAGGTTAGTTTATACGTGTTTATTAGCAGTATACTGCGGGACAGGTGGAACCTCGGTACGTAGTGGCACTTGGTGCCCACGTACTTGGGTTCCACGACCAGCTGATGCAGCCACAGACAAAGGTAGTCATCATGATGAGGGCGACATTGGGGACAGCTGTACCCCAATTGTCCAGGGGGAGAATTTTTTTTTTAAACAAAATAAACTATTCATAATAAAAAAGAAACTATATACAATAATAAAACAGTTCAAACCTTTACATTCGTGTACAGTTCCACTCTTAGTGTTACTTCTTATATATAAAGACACAGCACCAATGCCACTCGTGTGGCTCCCTGGGGGGGATACCCCAATCTCATATTTACAATATTTGAGGGGCTTCTCAAACGCATGAAGAGTCTCTATCGGAGCTCTCCAAAATCCAAAAAAGCAGACAGAAATTTATATATTGTCAAGCACACTTAATGAATTTGGCTCCAGGATTCTTGGTTGAGCAGGAAATGGATAAAAGGGTGCTGCTAAATGTTTTGCAGTCGGGAGAGACAAAGGCAGGTATCACCTTCATTGTTTGAGACAGCCTTCCTATTTCCCCTTAAGATTGACTATTATTCCAAGAGGTATGCATAATGAGAATCCAATTAAGATCCAGACACAGCAATTGCCATCCAGCACCCAGCCTAGGAAAATAGTGGTGTGGTTGCTCCAGCCTTAAAGACACTTTTTAAAATCGGTGTTTCAAGGAGCCATGTTTCTCATCTATCTTAAGATATGAATACAGTTATTGTTTATTAATCCTATACTTCCTCAAATAGAGTTCTTGAATCAAACTTTTTATTTTAGGAATTAAAAGAATAAAGCTGCACAGCAGGTGCAAGGCATGTGAAAATATCCAACAGGAATGGGAAACCAACTGCTAACTGGTAATCTATTACAATCCTACATTATTCAGAGTGCAGATTACTGAAACAGCATGAGAAATACCAGTCATAGCTTGGTGAGTTGTAATCTTTTAAACTGGTGCTTATTCACATAGTAACAAGGGTCGAGATCCTGGCCAGAGATAGAAAAAAAGAGCAAAATAGAAGATGGAACTACCGATAACTGTGGAAATTAAAGCAAATGAGTAACTTTTTGTAATTGAAAAGTATGAATAATTATGGAAAGATTTTGTGAGAGTGTGAAGAGGAGAAATAAAGAGAGCTTGGGGCTGAAGATTGAGGATCAGGGTTTAGGATACTGAGCAAGATGTGAGAGAAGTTGGGGGTCTTCAAATAGACCTTTGTCTGATAAGATGAGAGTTGAGATAGAGGGAAAACTAGGTGAAGTGGGATGGGGGTCAGGTTATGGCCCTTATGAGAAATAGAAGAATTGTTTGGTGTGGGGTGCTGGCTGGTGCCTTCTTTGATGTGGGGGGGGGGGTGG
>JARFYF010000012.1:19649853-19661731 GCA_030265395.1 Rhina ancylostomus | reverse complement strand
CCACGCAGACACGGGGAGAACATACAAACTCCTTACAGACAGCGGCCGGAATTGAACCCGGGTCACTGGCTCTGTAAAGCGTTATGTAACACTACCATGCCTGCCCTGGATAGGCTGGGACTTTTTTCCCTGGAGCATAAGAGTGTGAGGAGTGACCTCAAGAAACCATGAGGGGCATAGGTCTTTTCCCCAGGGTTGGTGACTCCAAAACTAGAGGGCATACGTTTAAAGTGAGAGGGGAAAGATTTAAAAGGGACCTGAGGGGCAACGTCTTCACACAGAAGATGGTGGGTATATGGAACGAGCTGCCAGAGGGAGTGGTCGAGGCCGGTACAATTACAACATTTAAAATACACTGGGACAGGTACCATGCATTGGAAAGGTTTTGATAAATGTGGGTCAAACGCAGGCAAATGGACTACCTCGGTTGGGCAACTTGGTTGGCATGGATGAGTTTGGACAAAGGGCCTGTTTCCATGCTGTATAGCTCTGATCCTATGACTCTGATAGAGATGGGGAATAATTTAACGTCATAGGGAGCTAAAGCACAGGGACAGGCCCTTCGGCCCATCTTGTCTGCACCACCCATCAACCATCCATTTACATTAATCCTGCTTTAATTCCATTTTTCTTGGAATTTCTTGGAATCCTCTTCTCTTAAGGGTGATTGGTGTTCAGTCAAGCTGAATCACTGCTTCACTACCGTCCTTTAGGGAAGGAAATCTGCTGTCCTTGTCCCCCCCGGACCCAGCTTTGGTAGTTAACCAAAAACAGACAACAGACACTGCCCTTGCCAGCATCAACCACAACCTGGGTCCAGTAGGATAATGATAGCAGATCACTTGTTCTGATAGACTGGTGCACTGCATGGACCAGCGCCCATAATCGGCGATACACCCTGCCAAATACTTCAGTGGAGCTTCCATTCTCTAACTTTGATATAAATGCTTAAACTGTCATTTTTAGAGCTGTGAAGTAGATTTTTCAATTGCAGCCGTTTTGCATTTAAACGAGTAATTGATTTTTCTGCTTGTGCTGTTATTTTTGTAGTTGATACAGCACCTGATCTTTCCAGAGTAGTTATTTTCTCTCTACGCAGTAGATTCATCATTTATTTTAAAGGAAAATTCCTTTACACACTTGTGAGTGCTTTACAGTTCGAGATTAGTTGGGATTCTCACTAGATTCAAGTCAAAGAGCACAAGATTATGAGAGAGCAGGGGGTAAATATGAACTGTGTGCTGCATCATTGCATAAATCACGGACTTCCGTTTCATTCTGTCCCAACCAAATCAGACATCCTAATAATCCTCTCTCCCACATCAGATTGTGTACAGTTTTGGTCACTTTAGCTATAGCAACAGGTGTCATTAAGCTAGAAAGCGTGCAGAGAAGATTTACAAGGATGTTGCTAAGACTCGAGGGACTGAGTTATGGAGAGAGGTTGAGCAGGCTTGGAACATAGGGGAAATGAGGTGTATAAAATCATGATGGGCACAAATAGGGTGAATACGCACAGGGGAGAGATTTAACAGAAACCCGAGGGGCAACTGTTTCACACAGAAGGTGGTCCGTATATGGAATGAGCTGCCAAAGGAAATGGTTGAGCTCGGTACATTAACAACATTTAAAAGGTACTTGGACAGATACAAGGGTTTGGAGGGATACAGGCCAAATGCAGGCAAATGGGACGAGCTTAGATGGGCATCTTGGTCAGCATGGACGAGTTGGCCCAAAGGGCCTGTTTCCATGCTGTATGGCTCTATGACACTACATGACACTTGAGTGTAAAGTTCTGGGCTGACCCTACAGTATGGTACTAAGAGAGTGCTGCCTCATCAGAGGTGATGTTTTACAGGTAATTATT
Source organism: Rhina ancylostomus (assembly GCA_030265395.1). Taxonomy (NCBI): domain Eukaryota; kingdom Metazoa; phylum Chordata; class Chondrichthyes; order Rhinopristiformes; family Rhinidae; genus Rhina; species Rhina ancylostomus. The sequence continues at coordinate 19,659,864 of JARFYF010000012.1, read as the reverse complement.
CAGTCTACAGCAGTTTGGTCCCTTAGTTGGTAATAAAGGTCCCATGACGCCATTTCAAAGAACAGAGAATTTATATAATTTATGATTATAATGAACATAACTTCAGTAAAATCTTCAACAATAAGTAATAATCAGGCGACTTACCAACAAAGACCTCAAAATCATTACCAGCCAAATGAATGTAACCTGGCAAGGAGAACCAAGCAAGGTGATCCCAAGAGTGATTGATGCATCATGATTGGTCAGTATTAACTGTCTGTGGTGTCGGTGTCAAGAGGATTGCATTATTAAAAAGAACCAGCAGGGTCCTTGCTCATGACTGCTGCCTAGTGGCCCCTACCTCTCTGCGACTTTCAGGTGAGGAAAGGTTGGCTGGTTGGTACTCGGTACCCAGGAAATATGAAGAAGATTGGCCAATGGGAGTGAGGTGAAGTAAATTGGAGGGTACAGCATTTACTGTCATAGAGTCTCAGAGCATGGGAACAGGCCATTCAGCCCATCTTGCACTTGCCGCCATCAAGTAACGACCTATATTAATCCCATTTACGACTCAACTCAAAGTGGTCTTAAACGTGGTGAAGGTTCCCGCCTCAGCATTCCCTCAGCAGTGTGTTCTACATCTCAACTACTTTCTCACTAGAAAGATTCTTCCTCAAATCCTACTGAATCCCCTATCTCTTATCTTAAACCCAGTTATGGGCATCTCCATGAAGGAGAAGATTTCTTCGTTTCTGCCCTATCTATGCCCCTCATACATTTGTATACCTAGATCTGGTCCCCCCTCAGTCTTCTTTCCTCCAAGGGAAACACACCTGGCTGATCCAGTTTCCCCTCATAGCTGAAACGTTCCATTCCAGGTAATGTCTTGGTGAATCTCCTCTGCATCCTCTCCAATACAATCACACCCTTCCTGCAGTGTGGCAGCTAGAACTGTACAAAGTTATCCAGTGTGACCTCACCAATGTTTAATATATTTGGACCATAACCTCCCTGCTCTTACGTGATATGGTCTTCAGGAATGAAGATTATCAAAGAAGATGAGGAGAATTAAGGGCAGCATGGTAGTGCAGTGGTTAGTGTAACACTATTACAGTGCCAGAAATTTGGGTTCAATTCCTGCTGCTGTCTGTAAGGAGTTTGTACGTTCTCCCCATTTGTCTGTGTGAGTTTCCTCCGGGTGCTCCAGTTTCTTCCCACATTCCAAAGATGTACAGGTTAAGAAGTTGTGGCATGCTATGTTGGCGCCGGAAGAGTGGCGACACTTGCGGGCTGCCCCCAGTACATTCTCAGTCAAGCAAAAAGACGCATTTCACTGTGTGTTTCGATGTACGTGATTAATAAATAAATATCTAAATAATATCCTGGGTTTTGTGATCAAGTGTAAGCCAACACTCCCAATTGACCACACAGAAAACTATCTCATGATCTCTGTGGTGTCAGGGTCCTCTTGTCCATCATTGTTGTCAAGCAACAGTGCTACCATCAAGTTGGCTGAGCAGCCAACCACTTTGAAGAACTTCCACAGGAAATCAAAACAATTGTTTTAAATATTTTACAAAGAATGCAAAATGCACAAAGGATTAAAATATTAAGAGCAAACTTTGTTCCAAAGATAATTGGCATTATCATATTTTTAAACCCTTTTCTATTTCAAGGTCACAATCTTAGTTATGCTCTTCCCAGCACAGAAACATTCTTTCTGTAGCCACTCCATCAACTTTCATCATTTTAAAAACCTCCGTTGGGTCACACCTCAGCTTTCTCTACTCTCGAGAAGAGATCCTAGTCTTCATACTTTCTTGGTTTACAAATCCTTGAATTTCTTGAGAATCTTCACCGCACCTACTCGATTGCCTCAGTACCTATTTTATAAGGAAATCTTGCAACTATACAGGGGTTTGGATTGTTCCTGAAGGAAAGATGTCGGTGCTTTGGAGATGAAGCAAGAGCTTCACAATATTGATTCGTGGAATGAGGTGGTTGTCCTGTGAGGAGAGATTGAATTGGGCCTTTATCCTCTGGACTTTGGAAAGATGTTTTGGTAAATTTGTTTATTATTGTCATGTGTACTGAGGTACAGTGAAAAACTTTGTTCTGCACGCCATCCATACAGATCATTTTATCACATTAGTACATCGAGGTAGTACAAGGGAAAAGCAATAACAGAATGCAGAATAAAGTGTTATAGAGAAATATTAGATCTTGAAACGATTGACAGGATAAGTGTTATTGAGGATGTTTTGTCTGGTTAGAGAGATGGAAACTGGGGGCCATAATCATAATCTTAGGGTAAGGTATTGTCCATTTGAGACAGAGTTGAGGAGAGCTGTCTTCTCCAATAATTGTGATCCTTTGAATACTCTTTTCTATTTGCCTATGATTGATCAGTCGCAGAATATATTCAAGACTGAGATAAAAAGGGTTTTGGATACAAAGAGAATCAGATACTTGGAACAGTGAGAAAGTGGGAGAGGCATTGAATGGCATAATGAGATCGAATAGGCCACTCCTGCTCCTATTTCTTAAGGTGCAGAGCTAAGAGCAAACATAAGAATATAAGAACCTGGTGCAGCAGGAGACCAGTCAGACCTTGAGTTAGCTCTGCTATTCTCTAAGATTATGGCTGATCCAATCTTCACATTGACACCACTATCCAACTCTTTCACCAAGCCCCTTGTGAGTCCCTTGGAAATTGACTATCTGCCAATCTCCACCTTAAATAAATTCAACAACTGTGGGATAGAAAACGCCAAAGATTCACAAGCCTCTGAGAGAAGACATCTGTCTAAATGGGTGACCTGTTATTCTGAGACGATACCATTTAGCTCTAAGTACCCCCACTAGGGAAACTATCCTTTCACTAGGAGAAACTTCCTCTCAGCAGTCACACTATCGATATCCTGCAGAATCAATACAGAAACTGCCAATTCTGCTACACCACAGTGAGCACAGATTTAACCTACTCAACCTTGTCAGCCCCTTCATCCGAGTGCTCCTGTAGAGCATTCACACAATGTTCCTGTAGAGCACGCAATCTCACTGCAGAGCATTCACACAACATTCCTATGGAATGCCCAGACAATGTCCCTGTAGAGCATACACACAATGTGCCTGTAGAGTGCCCAGACAATGTCCATACAGAGCATCCACACAACGTTCCTGTAAAGTGCACAATGTCCCTGTAGAGCATACACACAACATTCCTGTAGACCGCCCAGACAATGTCCTTGTAGGGCTTACACACAACGTTCGTGTAGAGCCACACTTCCGGCGCCAACATAGCAAACCTGTACGTCTTTGGAATGTGGGAGGAAACCGGAGCACCCGGAGGACACCTACGCAGACATGGGGAGAACGTACAAATTCCTTACAGACAGCGGCGGGAATTGAACCCAGGTCACTGGCGCTCTAATAGTGTTATGCTAACTGCTACACTACCATGCCAGCCCATAACTTTATGTAATTAATAGTGTCTCCTTAGATATTATCATCTGTTGATCTTTGGTTCATAGATTTGTACAATTAATTTATATGTGCTGAGAGTAATGCAGCCAACAATTTCACACCTGAACTGGTTTTAAACTATCCACAAGGCACCTGGGTGCAAACCTTATTAAAATTCCTCAGTTTACTGTTACACTTGCAGTCCTATTAAACTAACTACCATGTAACCCAAAGTCTTACAGCTGCTCTGCATGGAGAGTTCTCATTTGCTGTTGTGCCTAACTAAGGATGGAAGTAAACTAAGATTTTCTTTGCTAGTTTTCAGTATAAATCAAATTCAATAGACTACTGTTGTCTACTACTCTCAGTTATGTAGAGTAATAGCCAGTGGACAAAGAGGAAGTGGCAGGACTTGATTTGAAGGAATGGCAGAGAGACAGTGGCGGGAGGGTGCAGGGTGGGGTGGAGATGTGGAGGAGGGTGAAGTTGGCAGGGACAGTGGGGAATTCCATTACTACTTGGAAAACCAGCCAGGCCAGAGGCAGCACATACTTGCAAGAGGAAGATCAGCCATGGAGATCTCAGGGAATGATATGGTGGTGACATTTCAAAATCATATTGGCTTACTGTAAAATTACAAGGGGGCCATGACCGGTTCTACCACTAAAATAATGAATGGGACGGCTACACTAGGACTCTCTAAACTACAAAAATATGCAGCATAGGGACTACTGAAATTGTCAAGCTAGCTCATTTAGGGAGTTACCCAGTAATTCCCAAATGTCCTTTTTTTCCATTAGCTCTGCAATTCCCTTTATTTTCAAGTATATTTAATTCCTCCATTGAATGTTATCATTGTTTCTGGTTCCATCACCTTTTCAGTGAGTGTGTTCTGGCTCACAGCCACACATGAACAAGAACGATTCTTCCCCAACTTCCTCTTGGTTTATTTGCTAATTATAAAAGATTGTCCTGATGTGGTAGTTTCCATTCTTCCACACTACTCTAAAGAATCACATAATCTGATGTTTAATAGTGGCTAAGGTACAGCATTTGTTTCTTGTACTGTAAGGAAAATGCCCAGTTTCAATCCCATATATGGAGATGAACAACAAAACGTTATAATGTAAGTGACAGCCATTGACTCTCACTTACCAGAGCACCCATAATTTAAGGCTCTTGTCAACAACTTTCTGTCATTATCCTAAAGCGAAACATTGTGTATGTTGGAAATCTGAAATAATTATAGATAATGCTGCATTGTACATAGCAGGTCTGGCAAAATCCATGGAAAGAAAAATAGTATTAACATTCCAGGTTAATCATCTACTATCGGAATATTTCTTAACTTCCTGAGTATTTCCAGCATTTACTCTTTATTTTCTTAAATGTAGAATGGATTTCAGTGGCGCCTTATACATTCCTTTCAGACTGACCCAAAGCAATATACAGCCAACAAAATCTTATGAGGTGCAATCACCATTGTAATGTTTTTTCTAAAATATGTGGAATTTTGTTTTGCACTGTGCTTAATTTATTGTCACTCCTCTTTCAGGAATTCTCACCTTCAAGAAATTCTGTTTTTTCTCTGTCAGGATTTCAGTTTTCCCTTTAACTTTGCGTGAAGTTTTCATTGACTTTCTCTTCACTAATGTTGCCTGACCTGTTGAGCATTTCCAGCATTTCCAGGTTTTAACCCCAGTGTGATTATGTATTCAGTTATGCGCCTTATGCCTCGACTTGTACTTGAAGCAGTTTGGTAATTTTGGCAACACAGAAAGAAGCCTGCTGTATTAGTGTATCCTTTTCCTTAAAATGTAATTTCTGTGTTAAAATAATGCAGGATGTATAATTTTAACATGTTGATTTATGCCAATACAGCCCACTCCACTATCCCCTATCCACCATCCCAACTTAAAGTGAAAATGAGGTTGACTGGCAGTGTCTGCCTGTGTATTTATAAAAACTCTGAGGTAAAATAGGAGCTACTTCAGCTCAAGTTGCAACACACCAACCTCTGGGCTCAGAAGTTTTTGAGTTTGTGCCTCACTTGAGCAAATGAGCGCACAACCTGGGCTGATTGTCTAGTGCAGTACTGAGGAAGTGCTGTATTCCTGTAAATAGAATTCCTTGTATAATATTTAAAACTGGCTGCAGTCTCATAAAAGGGTGTCACCAGTGCCGCATCATTACTTGAAGGAGAGCATGATGTCTTGGCCAATATTTCACCCATAGCTATGCACAAAATGACTACAACATTTAACATCCAAAAAGTAATCAGCTGAATCTGTAGTGCTTTGAGACAGTTTTGAGAGAGCAAATTCTGTGACTTGTGCATGTTTTACTATCTTGAGGATTTTAGAAGAAAAGGACAGTATAATTCATAAAGTTTAAATCAATTATTTCAAGCAGAATATTAAGCTGAATTTAGAAATATATAAACATATTTCTTATTGTAAATGTAAAGCTGTTATTATACAATACCTGATGCCCACACAAGTGCTGAGCAAAACCTTTGAATTACTAACACCTTCCACAATGCCATGGTAATAACAGTGGACCTGAAATAAATGATTCATTATAAATATTAGCTAATGAGCGTAACAATTTTAATAAGCATGATATTCCTGCTAAGGTGCCAGCATTAATCATGAGATTTGGCTATTGTCTTTAGTGAAGTTGTGAGTGGTGCAAAGAAAGTTGCAATCATTTGTATTTCCTTTTTCCACTTCCAACCATTTACTTCCTCCCGACTAGAGTTCCATGGCTGAAATCATTCTCCAGTCTATTGTTCAACTGGCCATTTCTTGCATGTGAGCTAAGACTGTGCATGTATTTGCCATCTAGACAACTATGAGCAGATTAAAACTGATTATTCCTGTGCTCATCCAGCACATGTGTGTGTACCCACACCTACATCATACATATTTTTCAACAGAGATCTTCATATTGTGCTCAGGAACCAATATTGTTTACTCCATCCCAGTGACTGGTGGCAAATCACACTGAACAGATACACAAAGGGATATACAAAAATATTTTTAAGTCCGACAGACATACAGCACAGAAACAGGCCCTTTGGCCCACCACGTCTGTGTTGACCGTTAAGTCCCTATCTATACTAATCAAGTTAGTGTGTCTGTTCTCTCTACAAATGCTGCTCAGCATTTCCTCTACTCTGAGAGACTGTTTTGGATTTGGAGTTCATTGCTTTTTTTCTTGAAAGAGAAACTTCATCTGTCAAACTAACCCTAAATAATAACAAAGGCCAAGCAATTAACATGTTGCAAAATTCCAAAATACTGAACTTGGCCATAATGTAATCTTTCTGAAAAACAACATGCCCTAGAGGTTCTATCAGACCCTAATGGGTGTGCCAGATCGATATTCCAGTGGTCTGGCAACAAATGGGCACAAGACCTTGGGCACAACTGAATGGGTTAATTAAAATTGAGCAATAGTCATAACCTGCATCTAAGGAGCCCAGGATGGCTTGTGGGCACAGACCTGAGTAGGGGGCATGGGAAGGCTTCAGAGCTTAGGTTGTAGGGAAGGCATTGGAACTCTGCTTTAGAGATGAAGAGGTTGCTTGGAGATGACATCAGAGTTGGTACTGTGGTGATGCGGAGGAGGGATGTATAATTGCAGGGGAGGGAATACTGAGACATCAGGGGTCTACGGTCAGGATGGGGACAGTGGGCAGGTGAGACATTGAGGTCTGTGCCTTAGATCAGTTAAATGGATGGCACTAGGAAATAGGCTGAGAATGGTGGCAGAGGAGATGGGGGAACCGAGGTATCACAGAGTCAGGATAACAGCTATCAGGGAGATGGGTTGGAGATTGCAGAGTGGTGGAGTATTGTATACTGGAGGCCCCTGAAGGTGAAAGGTAAGCCAGGGGAGTTACCAGACAGTAGTGCTATTCCAGCACTGCACTGGGAAGATCAGGTTGCCACATGTTGTGTTAAAGCAGCATTATGTGATTGCATTTTTGAGCACATAAGTTTAATAAGCAAAATAAAGTTAAAAACTGTGCATAAGAACAGGATTAGACCATATTGGTTCTTGAGCGCATTCTGCCATTTACTGAGATTATGGGTTATCTGTGACCACTTTAATGCAATTTTCTTTAATGATCAAGTTAATAGAAAATTAACAACTGATACAGCATTAACTGTTCTCTGTAGAACTTCCGTACATACAAAGCTTTTCTAGGTTTGACCTTTAAAAGCCCAGGCTCCACCTGACCAGTTCTCTTTTATACGTCGAAGGTGGTCATACAATTACCACTTGATCAATTTTAGTCTAATTCCTTGAAATGCAACTGAAACTTGTGGAACTTCTCCAAATTTGCATTCCAGTAAATCTACTCTGCATCAATACCGCATACCCAATAATCCTTCCTGAATACAGTACTCTAAACATGGTCTATTCAGGGTTCAGAAAGTAAAGATTCCTAGCAAATCATTAACAAAGGATTATTAACCCTTTGTATTCTGGTTTGTCAGACACAAAGGAAGCTTTCCATAAACCTTTCTGATTCTGTTGAAGTCCCTGACATTTTAATGAACTATTGGTATAAATTTGTAAGCTTTTTTTGAATAGTCTTTATGGTATTCCCAAGTATTGGCACTTACATGAATCTTGGGTTGAGATGACTTCATTTTGCCACCTTTACCAAATGTATATTGCACAAAATCCTTACTAAGCAGCTTCCTAGAAAACAAAATGCACATAATAATAATTATCATCCTAGGTCCTTGACAATGAATTTCTAGCTTAAGTAGTATACTAAGAAACAAAAGACTTCTATTTAAGAACTGGATTTGACTTCAGAACTTTGATTTGATTTTAAGAACTGGATTTGAGCTTCATACAGCAAAGATTCAGCAGTGAGTGACAAGATAAATAACCATATATAAATTGCAAATGCTGCATATATACTAAAAATCCGAAGGAACACTGGAAAATAGAATCAAAATCAAAATCAGGTTTATTATCACTGACTTATATGTCGTGAAGTTTGTTGTTTTGCGGCAGCAGTACAGTGCAATCACAGGCAGATGCATGCCTGACTTGCTAATATTTGCTTCCAGTATGTTAAAGGCTTGTGCTAGGAAAGATAACAATCAAAACTTGCATTCATTGTCCTAATGACTGTCAGTCATTGATCGTACTGGAATTTATACTGCTCCCTTCCTTTTACCTAGACAAGGGAAATGGAAAAGAGGGCCTTGTTCCATTCAACGTGCCACAAGGATTGAATTATCAACTACCTCTTTAGAAACATTATATTTCAGTCTGTGTCATCTATATCATGAGCTGGGGATGAAATATTCTCATCTGGCCACAACAGATGTATTCCTTTGTTATAAATAGGGAGGATATTGGGACAATAGATTGCCCCGCCTTGAAGTAATTTTTCTCTTTCTTATTCTTAGGCAATTGCTCAGGATGCAGGATGACTTGCTTCAAATCCAGTTCTGTGGATTCTGAGGTGGCCAGTGTGGAACCAGCAGGGTCTGTCACAGGTTTTCAATAGGTGGGTGAGTGGGTGGTATTGGAGGTGGCGCACTCTGTTCCTCCTTTTCACTGAGGTTCTAAGAACCATGTTGAGAGCTCCTCCATTTTAAGTCACCAATGTTCAAGGATTCTCTTGAGTCAGTGGAAACGTTACACTTTTTTAGTTGTGATAATTTTATAAAATTATTCTCATCCCAAGATTTTCTATCCATTAGTGTGAAATGGACAGAAATTCAACACCTAGCAGGCACTCCCAGTGGGAAAGCTTCATTATGAGGCTGATGTATTATAAAGTTAAGTCACATTTATAGGGAGCACTTGAAAACAGTTATCTTTATTCCACTTTAATTGAGCAACTGGCCAATAACTATAACATTTGTTTAAATTAAATATGAATGTCTTAGCAGAAAGGAAACAAATAGCCCATAATACTGAGCTTTATTTTATCACAAAGTTCCTGTAATTCTCATCCTATCACTTAGTAAATTTACTACTTTTTAAAAATGCTAAAGAGCATTGGATCTTTTCAAACCTGAAGCGCACATAATGGCTCAAAAGCTACCTCTCCACATCTCCTTTATCTGCCTTGTTTAAGTGAAGGAAAAGGAACAGGTTTGAGTCCCAACACATGGGCAATGGCAGCTGCACAATGTTTGGTTATTCATTACTGCAACGTTGGGATTTAACCCCCAAAGGAGGTTAATCTGAAGTCCCATCTGCCTCTTCTGATGGTTTGCTTTACAATTAGGATTATAAGGTGCTTTTCAAAAGAAAAAGTACAAACTTTTCCAATATTCTGGCCACCTTCTCTCTGTAACTAACAATAATGAAACAAGTAATCTCTGTGCTGTTGCAGTTGGTTTCACAGTGGGAAAAGACGCTAACTTATCCAATAAAATAAGGTTAAGCTTCAAAGTAAGATGTGTTTGATGTGGTTGGGCTATTCCTCTGAGACATCATGAACACTGTATAAATACAGGTCTATCTTTCTTGAACCCTATCAAAGAGCATTCTTGAGCCCAAGTAATGCAGATTGACAGATCA
>JARFYF010000012.1:19605036-19616046 GCA_030265395.1 Rhina ancylostomus | reverse complement strand
AATACTGGACTTCATTAGTTGGGGTATTGAATATAAACGCATAGAGATTATGCTCCAACTTTATGAAACTTAGGTTAGGCCTCAACTGGAGTACTCTGCAGTTCTCGGCTCCACGCTACAGGAAGCTTGTGAAAGCATTAGAGAGAGTGCAGAGGAGGTTCACCAGGATGTTGTCTTGAATAGAGCATTTCAGTTATGAAGAGAGACTAAAGAAGGTAAGTATGTTTTCCTGGAGCAGAGGAGGTTAAGCAGACTCTTAAATTAAACAGATTGAGGTATATAAAATTATGAGGGGTATAGATAGGGTAGACTGTAGGAACCCTTTATCCGAGGCAGACAAAACAAGAGCAGATAGATTTATGATAAGGGGGAAGAGCTTCAGAGAGGATACAAAGGGGACCTTTTTCACCCGGTGAGTGGTGAGTATCTGGAATGCCCTGCCTGAAAGAATGGTTGAAGCAGGGTCACTAACAGCATTTAAGAATTCTCTAGATGAGCATTTGAATTGCTTAGGCATTGAAAGGTATGGGCCAAGGGTCCACAAAGAAAAATAAAGGTTTAGAGTCCATGGGGAGCTGAAGTGAGAGCTGTGATGTGAAAGGGTGTGTGTGAAGAGCTTTCTCACCCAGAGGCTGGTTGAATTCTGGAACACACTGCCTGAGGGGATGGTGGAGACAGGTATTCTCACAACATATAAGAAGTACTTAGATGAGCACTTGAAAAACCGTGGCATTGAAGGCTGCAGGCCAAGTGCTGGAAAGTGAAATTGGTATAGATAGGTACTTGATGGCCAGCAAGGACACAGTGGGCTGAAGGGTCTGTTTCCATGCTGGATGACTCTGTGACTCTATGAATAACTACTTTTACACCTAAATATGTTTATGATTTTAAAAGTGATGAATTTTTCCTGGTTTTCTGCTGAACCTCAAAACAAAAGTAATGGAATAAGCATTTAAAAGAACTTCCTATGGCCACATTTTCTCATTTCAACCACGAGGTCTTCTGGTATTAACCCATGCCTTTTGCCGATAGATAATTGGACTGTCACTTGGTACTTTTTATTGATAATTAAATGTATATACAAAATGAAAGAGCTATTTTCTATGATGTAACATGTGATGCTGCCATTAAAATGACAGATGTGAGAACACTGCAAGTGCTATTGTAATAAACTGTTAAATTCTAATCTCATTGGAAATTAGCCATAATCACCTGTATCACAATGGTTTGGAAACCTGCATCTTAGCAACCCGAGAAATGATGCAACTTTGAAAGGAACTTTGATAAATAAAACACATCCTACTGAGGCAATAGATGAACACCAACATTTTTAGTTAAATGGAGTAAATATTCATTTTATTTTGCACCAGTAAAGCCATTGCCAAATTAACAAAGTTAAAACTCATGCATCCCCTACACAGTGTAGATATTGTCTGGCATCATGAGATGCATCATCTGGCATCATAACTTTATTTATATTTCTGAACCTGGGTCCACTGGTCCACAGGTGGGCTGGGGATGTTGGCTGTAGGTTGGTCTGGGTGGTTGACTGCAGGCTGGATGCAGGTTGTTCACAAGCCACACTTGGGACAAGGTCTCCAGGCTGGTCACATAGAGTTGTTCCCAGGTCAGTTACAGGAGGTCATCTTTAGCCTGGACCCAACAGAGTGTGAAAGTGATTTTTCTAACAATAGATCAATTGCCATGTGAACAATTTTCATATTAAGAGTGCACTTATGGAAAAACCTTAGTAAATTGCAAGGAAACTGCAGACAATTGATCACTTGTACATATGAAAACAGACCTCTGTGTGATCACCAAGATGAGTGGTGTTTGATGTCTAAGATAATTAAAGGGTGTACTTTAGAAGGATTATGTTATCTTGTATTAGAGTTAAAGGGGATGCTGTGTTAGTACTCATAACACAATAGACTATTAAAGGAACACATGCGTTTTATGAGCATTGATCTGTTTTACCCCACCCAAACAGGTTCAGGCTGGATTCCAGAATTATAGGATAAGAAGGGGAGGTGTGGCTTCATGTACAACACAGCAGTCTGTTTATGTTCAAAAAGTAGTAATGCATTGCTCATGATGAATCAGCAGTGCCATTTATGAATCCAGGCCTCAGAGCGTGTTTAATTGTTGTTTCACTAAAGAAGATCACAGATCCTGTGTTAATGTCAGCTGATCCTGTCACTTATCAAACTGTATTGAGAAGGGAAGGTCTTCTTTGAAACCAAATGATCCCGCAGAGAAAGAAGGAATACCGTGCTTATTTAATTCTTGCAAGGATGATGTGTAGTTTTTAGAATTTTCATCGCTCATTATAATGTGGCTCAGCTGGTGTTTCTCAATATCATTACACACGAGGGAGCTAGAGACCGCAATTTTAGTCCAGTAATCTTGTTGCTTATTAATACAAACCTCTTCATTTCAAATTAACATTTCTAAATGTAGAATAAATACAAAATGATTATTATCGCTAAATTTTAAATGTTAATTTGTATCAGAGGTAAAAGGATACATTGGAGCTGAAATTTATGCTTTTACTGACTAAGTGCAGTTTAGTGAAAAGTTCAATATTTCACTAGAAGTTCAATTTTGCCATATTCAGCTTGTGAAGTGCCGTTTGTTGGAAGTTGAGAATGGATTACAGTTACTGTGACACTAATACCCACAAAGAAGAAAATTGACTTTAAGTTTGAGAATATATCCTGGATAAAACATAAAACCGAAAAACTTCTTCCACATGATCACATCATGTAAATATACAGCCCAAAATATTTAATGAGCTGCATAGACCGGATCTAAACTGTAACTAGCAGACAGCTCTTAGCAATTTATATGATGTGTCACAAAGAACCATTCAATCAGCAGTCAGTCATAGCAAGGTCACCAGCCACAGGAAACAGAATGTGGCTTGGACAAGAAACAACTCTTCAGATCAGGGTAAGGACACCAATAGATCATCATAGACTCTATTCGCACTATAGAGCCTACACCAGAATTTCTGTTGCTGAATCTGGCCCCTGGTCCCTCAGCTTTGGAAAGTGACCCCTCTTATCTTGCATGGCTGCACTAGCTTGGGTGGCACAACACGGTGGGCCGAAGGGCCTGTATTGTGCTGTATTGTTCTATGGTTCTATGGCTGGATGTGGAGATCTATTTTCCCTTTAACTTTATACTTAAAATTATTAAACTAAAAGCACAGAACTGAAATATTTTAAAAAATCACAGCATAACAATTTATCAAAAGATAGTTTGCTTTCGCTTCCTAAATATTTATTGGACAAACCCATTGAATTCAATGTGTTCATAGCTCCTGCACCAGATCAACCCTGACACACAGTCTGCATGGTGATTATTTTAGTCTAAAGTAGGGGAATTCCAGCAAGATCAGGCCCTGTCATAGGGAATCCAAACAGAGTTCAGTGGCAGAGCAAACTGACAAATTCAATCCTTGCAGACTTGCATGATGAACAGTTCAGATCTTACTTCATTTTCAATGGCAGTAACTCCAAATCAGTAACTCCAAATGAAACTGCCAGCTGAAATTTATATCATGTTTTTAGCTGTGTTTTGTCAGTGACATGTATATGTACATGGGTGCAGTCCATTCTCTTTATGCTACATCATACTCCTTGTCTACAAATAACTAATAAATTCTCTAGTAATTCCTCATTTGTTTCTACATGCTCTCTTCGTGACTTAGAAAATTACATAACTCGCAACAGATAGATTGTGTAAATAGATTACCCATAAATATTGAAGTAGGAAATCGGAAGACCAATGAAGAAATGGGTAATGCCAGGAATAGATCATGTTTTAAAAATGTGAAATCTGTTCTAATCTGTGATTGCCAGCGCTGAATCTGACATTCCTGGAGGGTTGATCACATGACATTTTGACCAAACAATGTCTAAACATGCGTCTTCTCTTTGTGTGATTCCTGATTACATAACATCAGCAAATTTAATTGGATTTTGCTTGCACAGACCAAGTTCCTGCAAGCATTTTTGTGATAATATTTCTACAAACAAGGAGACTATTTTCAAGCAGGTGAAATGATTTTGAGTTACTGGGAGACCCAGTGGGTGACCTATCCATAGCTGAATTATATAATCTAATGCTCCTGTTATTAGATGTTTGGATGACCTGTCCTGGGCCAGGCACATAGATGCAATCACAAGGAAGGCATGCCAGCAGTCTTTACTTTCTTAGAAGGTTGTTCAGCATGTCATTGAACACTCTGACAAACTTCTACAGATGTACTGTTGAAAGTATCCTGACTGGTTGCATTATGGTCTAGTAGGCAATTCAAATGCACGGCAATGTAAGAAGCTGCAGAGAGTAGTGGACTCTGCCTAATACTTCACAGGCACATTTCTCCTCACCCTCAGTAGTATCTACATGAGGCACTGCCTAAAGAAGACAACATGTATCATCAAAGAGCCCTAGCATTCATGTTTTCTCAGCTATCATTGGGCAAGAGGTACAGAAACCTGAAGTTTCACACCACCAGTTCAAGAACATCTACTTCCCTTCAACCATTTGGTTCTTGAACCAACCTGCACAACCCTAATCACAACTGCAGTATAGCAACACCATGACCATTTTGACCACTTTGCACTACAATTGACTTTTTTTGTTCTTTCTTGTATAATTTTGTATGATTTATGTATTTCTTGTGAATGTTGAATACCAGATGCTATGTGGCTGTGATGCTGCTGCAAGTAAGTTTTCTCATTGCACCTTTGCACACATGTATATATGACAATAAACTTGACTTTGACTTGGTTATAGAGGATAACCTTGAATGTCATCAAATATCACAGATCCATTTATAATAAACAATTCTCCAGTGTTTACTTTAGGTGCTGAAATCTCACACCCTGACAATCCTGAGATCAGAATCAGTCTCTTGTTTTGTAACAGACATAACTTAATGGATTATATTTGGTGGGAAAGGGAGAATCAATAATTACATGATAAACAGTTCTATCTTTAAGTTTTGCTGCAACACAGTTGGTTGATTTCAGAATAATTTTCTGATTCTTTATGAAAATCTATTTACATCTGAAGTATTAAGTTTACCCTTAAATAGATCATCCAGTATTATAGTCTTCTATTACACAGTCATTGTTCACAGAATGAAATACATTTCTATTCAGCACTAACATAAAGTATTCATAATTGAATTGCAGATAATAATTTAAAAAAACAAACTTCATTTTACATGGAACTGATGGCATTCTTTTAAATGGGCAGCACATTGATGCAGCTAGTAGAGCTGCTGCCTCACAGCACCAGTGATCTTGGTTCATTTCTGACTGTGCTGTCTGCACTGAGTTTACATATTCTCCCTATGACTGCATGAGTTTCCTTCAGTTGCTCTGGTTTCATCCCACTTCCATAGATGTGCAGATTGGTAGGTTAATGGATACTGTAAATTGTGTAGGTGAGTGATAGAGCCAAGGGGGAGTTGATGGGAATGTAAGGAAAAAAGGTTACAGGGAAAATTACTGGGGAAATGAGATTGCTCTATGTGCTGGCATAGACTAGATGGGCCACATAGCCTCTCTCTATGTTGTAAGGAAATATGGATGCTGGAAAAATGAAGATTGAATGCTTTTTGTTGGCCTGTGATGATAATAACTTGGTTTACAAGACTTCCAACTTGGAACTTCCATCAAACACATTTTTCTAAAGCATGTAAGAAACTTGATAGTAATCTAAAATTAGTGGGATATTAATATAAGACAGATGCTGATAAATCCAGTAAGGAGCTAGGGAGAAAATCCTGAACTGATGGAGTGGCTAGAATGAGTATTTTTAAGGCAATTTTGCATGAGAGTATTTAATGGCTGCCTAGTTAAGTATAAAAGAGAAAGGAGCAGAAAGCTAAAGTTGATGGTCTGAAGTAGATTGGGAAGTGGTCCATAAACACCAGCTGGGATGATAGATCTGAAACTCTGCTGAAAATCCTTCAGTAACTTTATGGAACAACATCCCAGTTACAGTTACAATATACAATCTCAAATGAGCATTTGTTTTTAGATTTAGCAAATTAATAAATTGAACAAACTTTAAATGAAACAGTTTTATACTTGGCTGAACGTATATTGATTTATATCCTTTCTTCTCTAGTTCACTTGAACAGGACCACCAAGACATTCCGCCTCCAGCTCTCAAGAGCTGTGGGGCACGGCATTGCTTTAAAGACTGATTTCCTCCATTAACATTTGCTCAGCTGGCAGCAACATTTGCAGAATAATGCTTGTTATGAAACCATTATAATTCCTTGCTTGTACATGAGCAAAGCAGTTCAGCTCTAGCTATAGAAATTAAATTATTGGGGAAAGGAAATGTATGTCAGCTTTCTCTTTGCTAACCAGAGGAAAGCATATGTTATTTCACTTTCTTGTAACACCCTATTGCAATTTTCCCTCCAGGCAACTTCACAAATGAAATGATTTCAAAACTACTTTCAATAATGTTCAACTGTAACCACTCAGCCACTGCTGCCTTACGATTATCAATGCAAACAGAATAGAACGTGATTTTCTAAAACTCGTGAATAATTAATTGTACTGTTTTTACCTTAGCATTTAACAACAATCATTGGGTCTTTCAAAACCAGAATGGAGAGGTGAATTCTTGGAAGTACTAATCTCAAGTATAAACTCTAAGATTTAAATTTTGGAAGACATATGTTAAGCTATATTGGTTTTTGAGGGATTTGGATAGGCAGCCATCCCTGTAGGGCAATCTTTCACCAGTTATTCCAGCACCGATGCAAGATGAGGACAATGGAATCAGTTTCTGACCCCATGGACTTCCACAGGGTCAGAAACACTGTGCAGCTGCTCTGTTTCACCTTCAGGTTGAATTGACCTATTGCTGCTTTTATTTAAATACTTCTCAAAAATCTTAAGTAAGGTTTGCATTTGGAATAATAACCAAAATATTCTCTTCAATATTAGCTTTGTTATTATTTTGGTTGATACGTTTACAAGTGAAGACAGTGAGCACCGAACTTGTCTTTTGTAGCAGTGTAACACTATTACGGCCACTGTCTGTAAGGAGTTTGCATGTTCTCCCTGTGTCTGCATGGGTTTTCTCTGGGTGCTCCGGTTTCCTCTCACATTCAAAAGATGTAGGGGTTAGGAAGTTGTGGGCATGCTAAGTTGGCACCGGATGCGTGGCGACACTTGTGGCCTGCCCCAGAACACTCCATGTAAAAGATGTATTTCACTGTGTGTCTCAATGTACATGTGATTAGTAAGGATATCTTGTCTTATTTTAAGTAATCCTGGGATTAAACTGGAGATCCAGGAATCATTACATGCTCATTCAGAATAATGAGAACTGCATGCCAGCTTTGCGTTGCTTTTGATTTTAATGATTTCAGTGTGCAACCACTGTGCTGTTTATTGACTGCACACATCAGTTGAGACCCAACGTTATAACCTGTTAATGCTAAGCAAACCACTTGAAGGGAAGGCGCATTGTGACAAATGGATATGTTGGGATTCCTGAGTAGATTTCTGTGTAGCAATCAACAGTGGCCAGCCTTCCTAGAAACCAAGGGGTAAAAGGCATGTGGTGTATTGTCCTTCATCAATCGGTGAATTGAATTTAGGAGCCGAGAGGTATTGTTGCAGCTATATAGGTCCCTGGTCAGACCCCACTTGAAGTACTGTGCTCAGTTCTGGTCGCCTCGCTACAGGAAGAATATGGAAGCCCTAGAGAGGGTGCAGAGGAGATTTACAAGGATTCTGCCTGGAATGCGGAGCACGCCTTATGAAAGCAGGTTGAGGAAACTCGGCCTTTTCTCCTTGGAGAGACGATGGAAGAGGGGGCACCTGATAGAAGTGTATAAGACGATGAAAGGTATTGATTGGGCAGATAGTCAGAGGCTTTTCCCCAGGGCTGAAATGGTGGCCACAAGATGACATCAGTTTTTGGTGCTGGGGAGTAGATGTAGAGCAGGTGTTAGGGGTATGCTTGTTACTCAGAGAGTGGTGAGTGCGTGGAATGGGCTGCCGGCAACGGTGGTGGAGGCGGATACGACAGGGTCTTTCAAGAGACTGTTGGATAGGTACATGGAGCTGAGTAAAATAGAGGGCTATCGGTAAGCCGAGTAATTTCTAGAGAAGGGGGATATTCGGCACAGCTTTGTGGGCCGAAGGGCCTGAATTGTGCTGTGGTTTTTCTATGTTCTAATACTCTATGTTCCTCATAGGGAACGAGGCAGGCCAAGTAACTGAAGTGGCAGTTGGGGATCACTTTGGATCCAGTGACCACAATCCTATTAGCTTTAAAATAGTTATAGAGAATGATAGAACAGGTCCACAAGTTAAAGTCCTGAACTGGAGGAGGGCCAACTTTCAGGACATTAAGCAGGATCCAGCTGGGGTTGACTGGGTGACTCTATTTAAAGGCAAAGGAACAGTTGGCAAGTGGGAGGCTTTTAAAAGGGCCATATCAAGAGTCCAGGGGCAGCATGTTCCTGTTAGGGTGAAGGGTAGACAGACCAAGTTCAGGGAAGCTTGCTGACGAGAGATATCGAGGCTCTGGTCAAGAAAAAGTGTTTACATTGTGTTTAGGCAGCTGAGTACAAATTAATCCCTCGATGACTATAAAAAGTTTAAGTCCAGGCTTAAGAGGGAAATCAGGAGGGTAAAAGGAGGGTATGAGATAGATTTGGCAGACAGGGCTAAAGATAATCCCAAGAGGTTCTTCAGTTACATTAATAATAAAAGGGTGACTAGGGAGAGACCAGGTCCTCTTAAAGACCATCAGGGCCACCTATGCGTGGAGCCGCAGGAGGTGGCCGAGACTTTTAATGTCTATTCCTCATCAGGGTTTACTAAGGAGAATTATCGTGAATGCCAGAGAAATGAGGGTAATAAGTAGTGAGGTCTTGGATCCTATGCATATTACGAGGGAGGAGGTACTTGCAGCCTTGAAGTGCACTAAGGTGGGCAAATCCCCAGGGTCCAACCAAGTGCACCCCTGGACCTTGTGGGAGGCCAAGGGAAGAAATCGCAGATGCCCTTATCGGGATATTTGCTTTGTCATTAGCCACTGGGGGAGTTCCAGAAGACTGGAGGGCAGCTAATGTGGTTCTTTTGTTCAAGAAGGGTCACAAGGACAGGCCCGGGAACTACAGGCCGGTGAGCCTGACTTCACTTGTAGGGAAGTTACCAGAGGGAATTCTGAGGGACAAGATCTCCCATCACTTGGATAGTCAAGGCCTGACCAGGAATAGTCAGCATGGTTTTGTGGGTGGGAGGTCAGGTCTGATGAACCTTCTGGAGTTTTTCGAAGAGGTAACTAAGGGGATAGATGAAGGTAGGGCAGTGGATGTTGTCTGTATGGATTTTAGTAAAGCCTTTGATAAAGTCCCACATAGCAAGCTAATCTGAACGGTTAGGTCGCATGGGATTCGGGGGAGCTAACGAGGTGGATTCAGAATTGGCTTGATGATAGGTGATGGTTGAAGGTCGATTCTCCGACTGGAGGCCTGTAATTAGGGGGGTGCCCCAGGGGTCAGTGTTGGGACCTCTGTTATTCATTATTTATGTAAATGATTTGGATATGAATGGACATGGTACGATATGAAAGTTTGCTGATGATACTAAATTAGGGGGTCTAGTTGACGGCGAAACAGGTTGCAATGAACTGCAAAGAGATCTTGATCAGTTCGGGAGATGGGCTGAAGAATGGCAAATGGATTTCAACTTAGGTAAGTGTGAGGTGATGCATTTTGGGCAGTCAAACCAGGGTAGGACTTGTACAGTGAATGGCAGGGCACTGACGAGTGTTGTGGAACCGCAGGACCTGGGAGTACAGGCGCACAGTTCACTGAAAGCGGCTGCACAGGTAGACAGGGTGGTGAAGAAGGCGTTTGGCACGCTGGCCTTCGTCGGTCAGGGCAGCGGGTTTCGGAGCGGGGACATCATGTTGCAGTTATATAAAAGTCGCTGGTGAGGCTGCACTGCAATTGTGTACAGTTTTGGACACCCTGTTATAGGAAAGACATTGTAAAGCTGGAGAGGGTGCAGAAGAGATTTATGAGGACGCTGCCTGGACTAGAGGGCCTGAGTTATAGGGTGAGGTCGGCTACACTGCATCTTTATTCCTTGGAGTGTAGGAGAACGAGGGGCGAACTCATCGAAGTTTATAAAATGATGAGGGGTATGGATAAGGTGGAGGGTCATGGTCTCTTCCCCAGGGTTGGGGAGTCCATAACTAGAGGGCACAGATACAAGGTAAGAGGGGAGAGACTTAAAAGAGACCTGAGAGATTACACAGAGGGTGGTGAGTACCTGGAACGGGCTGCCAGAGGAAGTGGTCGAGGTGGGTACAATTGCAAGATTTAAGAGGCAGTTGGATAAGTCCATGGAGGGGAGGGGCTTGGAGGGTCACGGGCCTAATGCAGGCAACTGGAACGAGGTGGGTGGATACTGTGGTCAGCATGGACCAGTTGGGCTGAAGGGCCTGTTTCTGTGCTGTATTACTCTATGACCTATGAAAGCAAGAATGCCATACACCTTCTTCACTGCCCTATGTACTTGGGTGTTGCCACTACCAGAAGCTATGGACTTGAACCCCCAATGTCCCTCTATTCATCAGCATTCTTTGTACCTTTCACTGTATATGTCCCATACATGTTTACTGTGCGAGTAGTAGAAGATATGGGTTTGGGAGGTGCTGTCAGAGTAGACTGGATAAGTATCTGCAGTGCATTTGAAGATAGTACAAACTGAAGCCCCTGTGCACCTGTGGTGGAGGGAACGTTTCAGGTGGTGGATGGGGTACCAATAAAGTGGACAGTTTTAGAAACATAGAAAACCTACAGCATATTTCAGGCCCTTCGGCCCACAAAGCTGTGCCGAACATGACTCTACCTTAGAAATTACCAGGCTTACCCATAGCCCTCTATTTTACTCAGCTCCATGTACCTATCTAACAGCCTCTTGAAAGACCCTATCGTATCCG
>JARFYF010000012.1:19593968-19604936 GCA_030265395.1 Rhina ancylostomus | reverse complement strand
CAGGACTCTTAACAGCATTGATGTACAGAGAGGTCTTGGGACTGAAGTCTATAGCGCCCTGAAATTAGTTGTGCAAGTTGATAGGGTGGTGAAGAAGGTGTATGGCATGCTTGCATTGATTAGTTGAGGCATTGAGTTGAAGAGTTGGGAAGTTATGTTGCAGCTTTATAAAACCCTGGTTAAGCCACATCTGGAGTATTGCATTCAGTTCTGGTCATTACATTAAATGAAGGATGCAGAGGCTTTGAAGAGGGGGCAGAAGAGGTTTACCAGGATGCTACCTGGATTAGAGGGCATGTGCTATAAGGAGAGGTTGGACAAACTAGGACTGTTTTCTCTGGAGCAGCAGAGACTGAGGGGAGACCTGATAAAAGATAATAAGATTATGAAAGGCATAGATAGACAGCTGGTATCTTTTTCCCAAGGTCAAAATCTATAATTCTAGAAGGCATGCATTTAAGGTAAGAGGGAGTAAGTTCAAAGGAGATATGCAGGGCAACTATTTTACACAGAGCGTGGTGGGTGCCTGGAATGCACTTCGAGAGTTGGCAGTGAAGGCAAATGCGATAGAGGTGTTTAAGAGGCTCTTAGATAGGCACATGAATGTGCAGAGAATGGAGGGATATGCACGTGTGTAGGCAGAAGGGCCTAGTTTAATTAAGCATTTAAGTTCTAGATTAATTATTTTGGCACAACATCATGGGCCAAAGGGCCTGTTCCTGCACTGTCCTGTGCTATGTTCTATGTTCTAGTAAGTAGGTTGTCAATTGTTATCAGTCAGGAAACTGCTGATCCTGTTGGATCTCAGAAACCAAGCATCTTCAGGGCTTGTTAGGGACTTGGATAGCAGATTGTCTTGGCATGTCAGGTACAATAGAGTTCTATCTAGAGCACAGATGGAAGCATCCAGGTAACCTTACCCAGGGATCAAATGTGATAGTTTTTTTACACAGCATTCTAAGAAATGAAAAAGAGTCAGTTCAGTAGTTCTGATAAAGGATGGAACTAGAGCATATGAATCAAAGCTAAGGAAATTATGATTAAATTCTAACTGAAGGATAACAGCAGAAATTGGGCTGATAACACACAGAACAAAATAATCTCTCATTCACTAATAGAAGGACTGAAATTTGCTTCCATAAAAGTACTTTTGTTGCATTAATTTCAAACATCTATAATTATGAATGCAAGGTTATTCAAAAACACAAAAGAAAAATAAGTAAAGTGAATGAGTTCATCTGTAGAGTATTGCTATTATGGGTCAGTATAATTATTTTTAAGGCATATTGGAATGTACATTTGCTGTTCCTTTATAAATCAACATTTGAGGTCAATGACTACTTTAGGGATCTGTTGATTTCATAAAGTTTATGTATACTTCAGTCTAATGTCAACATATTGTTGGTGTAACTAAGCAGTGTGTTCTGCATTGTAACTTTTTGATACCAGCTAATTGCAAAGCTAAATAATACAAACATTCTTATAATGTAATCTGTACTTATAATCAGAGATTAAGTTTCCAGCATTATTTTAAAAAGTGAAATGTAAAGTCACACAAGATACCTGAATGTTCAGTTTGCTATGTCCCAACATTTTGTTCCTTGAGCAGAACATGAAAAAACTTTATTATTATGAGTGTGCTGTATGTGATCAGAAATATTTTTTCTAAAGTTTTCAGTAGAAGACCATGACCCATGAATCTCCTGCCTACATTTCTTGTGTCACTGATCAATAATAATCAATTACTGGAAGCAAAGAATCTTTCAAATAATGCACAAAATGAAAAAGAGATGCTCCAAAATAACTGAGAAAAACTGGCATAGCACTGTAGTATAATAACCATATTCCTTTTCTGCTAGTTGACTTCTTATGTTTGTATGTAATTTAGTAAACAAAACTCCCACAGAATATGAACATCACCAGCAACTCCACTATTTATTACCCATCCTTATTTACTCTTGACCTGAAATTCAACCAAATTGGTGGGTCTGAAGTCACAAGTTGGCCAGCCAGATCAGGAGGACAAATTTCTTAACCTTAACATTAGTGAATTTGATGAAACCTTATAATGCTTCAGTAGTCACCATTCATGACACAAGCATTCAAAAACATTCTAGTTAACTCACTTTAAAGTACTAGCTTGGATCCAGGCTTGTCTCCCTGAAATATTGGTCCTGTACCATACTCTATGACCTTTCCTTTCCCTTCCTATATTCTTCTCAAACCCTCGAGAACTTTGTTTTCTTCCATCTCAATTGCTTATGAATACCTAAAACCTTTAAATCCTGTCCCCCTCCCTTTGTTGGTTTGCTTGTAGCTGCATAATCCCAAAACTTTGGAATTCTACTCCAACAACTCTTTACTTATCCCCCTCCCTCTCCTGCTTTTCCACCAATTAATCTATTTCCATACTGAAACTTTTAGGTCTTTTTTTTATAATATTGTCCATATTTCACACTAATCTTTGGCTGACTAATTGTTCTGGAATAGAAATTTGTCTATCATGTAAATACACTGTTATCACTCCACTCAGTATTCAGTTGCAGGAATTGAATTAAAATGATTATGGGGAGGAGTGTTTAAGAGGCACCTGTTTCACATTATCATCCTAACTCAACTCTCCTGCTCACAGGCTCTGCCAAAAACTCTCATAGCCGTTACAGATTGTGGACAGAGTTGTGGAGTGGCCCTTACTCTAATCTTCACTCCTATCATCTTGGCCAAATGCTCCTTTTGCCTTGCATTTCCCCTTTGGTCAAAGTCTCCTCACAGCTTCCAGCTGATAATCAATGTAATCCTGGGAAGAAACCTGCATAAAAAATGAATTTTTCAGTTCTGACTGATTTGCTCAATTTACAACAATTGATTTTTAGATTCTTGTCACAGAGGATTGTTCAATTCATTTATCTCAACATTGGAAACTGCAGCTTTGATTGCAATAACAATTATATTTAATAATTACTGTACAGTAGACTATTACTCTTGGTTTGGAATATAGATCAAGTTGTTTCTGGGATGACAACTGATTTTAGTGACCACTGTTATCATATGAATAATGATAAGGGAATGTCAGGGAAGATTTTAAATAGATGTCAGAGTTGAAAATAATAAAACAGGACAAACATCAATATTACCAGTGTAATTTTCTATATAGTGAGTTGGTGTTGCTGAGACATGTTGGGACATTCCACCATGGTATAATGTGGTACAGACGACCATCGTGTTATTGGGGGGAAGGGGGGTGGGGTAGGAGGGGGCGGAGGGGTGGGCTTGTGGTCCTAGAAAACAATCCATATCGCAATTGTCTGTAACATGAAGCTGTGTCATCTGCTCATGCATCAAGAAATGTGAGTTGAAAAAAAAACATGTTATGTTGATTTGTTTACTTTTTTCATCACAAAAATTCTGTGATGGTGAATTTTTTCCATGTCTCAGATTTTTGGATAGTGATTTGTGAATTCTGTAAGGACAAATTTCTGTTACTTGAATGGTCGTAATGTGGGGGATCACCCATACCGCAGTAACTCAGAATAGTTACAGGCTTTGAGGCATATTCTTCAGCTTTCTGAGTTTGTTCTCATGCTTCATTCATCGGGAAAGCACTTACTTTGGTTTTAATTTGACTAAAAAAAGTTAAGATATCATCACTGGTTAGGGAAGGCGGATCTGGAGGGTGATGATGGGATATTTACACATAAACGTTTTACGTTGGGGCGTAACATTGTACTCTGAAATATTTACAAGAACTGATCTTTTAAAAAGGATCAACATTTTCACCATTATGATGATTTATTTTGTTCATATTAAAATTTAAATTTAAAAGTAATACAGTGCAGATGAGTAACGTGTTATGATTCGAGATTTTCATTCAAAAGCCACAATTCTTTGAAAATCATTTAAGTGGCTGTAGATTTTTTTTGTTTATTTCCTTACAAGAGTTGAAGCTAGGTAATTTCCAAATAAATTTTGAGTTTGCTATCATGAGGAAATCTTTAGGCTGGGGAGAGCTGTTCTGACAAAGAAGTGGGAGATAGCAGCAGGTAATGGCACAGACTCTAGAATCCAGACAGCCTGTCAACACACAGACTATTGTTGCCTGTCCCCAACAATAGCCCACTGGGGTGCACCCCAAGTCCCATATCTCAGTGCTGAGTGGCCACAGCACTTGCCCCATTTATCCTACACTGGTCCTAACAGGCCACCTCTGCACATTGATCCTTTATAATTCAACCATTAATTTCACTGGCTGGACTCAGGGAATCACAGTCAATTGGTATAATGTTTGTCTAAAGTCTTTAAATTATCAATAAGACTGAGTGGGGCAATTGCAATACATAGTGATAAAACAGCCTGAACATTCTTATAATATAATCTTATTTGTTTGATAAAGATTAAGTTATAAATTGCAAATAATGTTTTTTTCGAAAAGTAATCAGACAAGAGACCTGAATGTTCAATTCATGTTCTAATAGTTTTTTTCTTGAGCAAAACAATAATCTTTATTTTATAGTGACAAAGATTGCTGCATTTTATATGGAATTGTTGTCTCCCTCCATTTAAAAAGGTAAAACCTATTCTGCACATTTGTGCAATTGTACACTGCTATTGCTTGTTGACTTGTCTAAAATGAAAATGCAGCATCATTTGGTTAGTATTGAAAATGAAGCTGAGATTCTCCATGATAACTGTAAAAATTGTTCAGTCATTGTATAATTGTTCTGGATATATTGAAAGTTGCCTAATTTTTCAGGGATAATCATTAATACAAAGATATTCATACAAAGATATTCATTCATCTGTGAACCTTGGCATAACATGAAGAACCAAAAGAAAACAAAGGGGAACTTATGTTGTTATATTCTGCTTTCAGCACAAGACATTTCCAAGAGTTAAGGAACAGGTCACGAAATGTCTGATTTTTATCTTCTATCAAGGCATTAAACCTAATGATCAATAATGGCTGTAAAATGGAATAGGTTTCAATGATTGCAAAAAAAAGGTGACAAAAGATATCTGAAGGGTTGGCCTAACAGAATCTTGCATGTTTAATGTTAACATAATGTTGTATGGTGTACCAACTTGCAGGCTGGTGCTAGAATGGAAAACAAGAAACAGAAGCATAATGTCCCTCTTGTTTGCTCCACAGTTCAATAAAATCATGGGTGACCTTTTACCTTAGTGCTACTTTCCTGCTCTAACACAAATCCCTTGATCCCCTTGATATCTAAAAAAGATCTCTGTCTTAAACATAGTCAACCATTGGGCTTCCACTGCCTCTTAGTTAGAGAAGTCCTAAGATTCACTACCTCTTGGTGAAGAAATTTCTACTCATCTCTGTTCTGAATGCCAAACCCTTATTTTGAGGCTGTGTCTCCATTCCAGAAACTCAGCCGGGGAAACATCATCTTCACCTCTTTAGATGAATCTTCGTCTTTCAAGCGCCTTAAGAATTTCTGAATACTCTCTGCCATGTGGAGATGAGACTGAACATGTTCCCACAAGCTATTCCACACAGATGTGACTTTGTTCTTGTGGTATCTGTGAATACCTGCACAGTATAACCTTATAGCTTAAAATGGATATAGGTAAGAAATGTTAACTCATGGATCAAAATAAGATGGAATATTCCTAACTTTATTGAGGAATAATGTTGGATTGCCAAAATAACTTAAATCAAAACTGCAACTGTCTTTGTGCTCTGCTGTATAAATTTCACTTCACTGGTTTCAGTTTTTCACAACTGAAGTCTACATCTTGCCACTATAAAACTTTTAATTATTACTCTTGCATTGCCTCCCAAGTAGTTCAACTTTGTTGAGAAATTCTAAATGCTTTATCATCATGCCACCTTTAATGGATTGCAATGGATCTTTGTTTTTCTGTTATCATTTTCCAAAACTTCCACAAGAGGATACTGTAATTATTATGGGCAGACAAGCACTGATGATTGGATCAGATATAACATATGGCTGAAGGTCTCAGCTGTCAGCAAAGTTTGCAAAGGCAGCCAGATGAAGTAGTAAAATCCTCCAAACTCACTGGAAAAATAAGTGACCCTATATCACTCTCCTCTCCAAGGCCAACATTCCCAACATGGAGACCCCGGTACACTCACATGGCTCCACTGGGCAGGATATATCATTTTATATGTCTAACCCCAGATTCCAGAAGCAGACACTCTGTTACAAACCTTGTCATGGGCTAGAGGTTACCAGGTGGACAGAGGAAAAGATTCAAGAATGTGTACAAAGCCTCGCTTGAAAAATTGCAACCTCTCCTCTCACTCCTGTGAATCCCTGAACCCTATCTACTCAGCAAAGAGAAAGAGCATTCAAGATGGTTTTGAGAACCTCAAAGTCATGCGTCGTGAGGATACAGAAGCACTGTGTAAACAGCAGAAGGGATACTTCTTAAACTACCCATCTATCCATCTTGTAAGGCACTTCCTGTGCTAACTGTGGAAGAGTTCTATAGTTTTCACATCGCCTTATCAACCAGTACAGAGTTCATTAAGCAGGAGCAGAAACATATCATTTCTGATCCCCAGGATGAAGATGTTACACGGAGAGTTTTCTACCTAAGTTTTATACCATGGAAAGAGACAAAATATGTTTCTATTCACAGATAATAAATCAAATTGCAGGAAGCATAGTTTAGGGTTTTAATTTAATGTATTTTTAAAAAGATATTGTACCTTTGGGAGTCAATTTGGCAACCTCTTTGCCAGTGCAAGATAAAATGAACATTTATTCGGTTTAAATGAAAAGGTTTGTGTTCACACCCATATCAACAGAATGTGCTTTCATAACCAACATTAAGAGTTTCATTCAAAGCAATGTATCATGTTCTTGTACCTCTATTCAGATTATTGGATCTATGCAGCCTTTTAATGTTTGTCCTGCAGACAATTATGCCCAATGACCAGGGAGATTAATGTTTAACAATCTAATAGCAATCGTAATATCTTACACAAATAATAGGTCATTGAACTTTGGTCATACGATTATTTTGGTGAACCAAAGAAAAATACCTGATTAGTCAAATGACAATCCAACTGTCTATAAATAAAGCTACAAGTTATAACCTCATCTTAAATTTGAAGCTAGAAATGGCACCAATAGGAAGTATTTTTTATGTGCTTTTCTTACTACTTTTGCTTTTCATGTCAAAAAGCACAGTGCATCACAAGGTAAGAGAGAATTTCATCACTAATAAAATGTTAAAAATCTACATGTATAAAAGTGGTATTAATAAATATCATGGTCTTATTTGACTAGTTTGAAGGAAAGGCAGGAGATCACAACCCAATGCAGTGCAGGATTCTGCCAATGTTTAATCTGTAGCTCCTGTTTGGCAAGGTGAGCTCTCTACTGGGATGTGGTAGCATCATGGTTATGGTATCGGCCTAGTACTTGGGGACCTGGTTGGTTGGTTTGGAGACACAAGTTTGAATCCCACTGTAGTAGATGGGGAAGTTAAAATCTAATAATTAAATAAATTAGAAATATAAAATTATTTTTAGTAACGCACCCAAGAAAATATCAGATGGCAGTGAAAAAAATGACTCACCAATGTCTTTCAGGGTGGGAAACCAATGTCTTTCAGGGTGGGAAACCTTTCACACAGTTTGGCTTTTATGTCACTCCCATCCCACCAATGTGGCTGACTCTCAGCTGGTCTCTGAAATTGCCCAGCCATCAGAGATGGATAACAAATGCTGGCTTTGTCAGTAGTGCCCCATCCTGTACCTTATTTTTTCATGAAAAAAAAGTATCAGCTCCTTTAATAATAAGTACTGGAGATAAATGAGGACTGAACACAGATGAAGACTTGGTATGTAGATACCAATGCTTTAAGTATTTTGTTGATATCTAATCTTATCAATCTGAACAGTACTTTTCTGGCATACAATT
Source organism: Rhina ancylostomus (assembly GCA_030265395.1). NCBI lineage: Eukaryota > Metazoa > Chordata > Chondrichthyes > Rhinopristiformes > Rhinidae > Rhina > Rhina ancylostomus. The sequence goes on along the minus strand of JARFYF010000012.1, from coordinate 19,597,023 downwards.
GCCAATATAGTTTTCACACCTCACTCAATTGAACTATGTCATGTTGACATTGGGACATTTGAGCTAATAAATTCCACTCACAACTGTACCTACTCCAATGGTACAGTTTCGAAAGGTAGAAACACAGTAAATAAAATAAAAACAGGAGAAGTTGGAAACGTATATCAAGCCAGTCAGACTAATGATGTGCTAAAAGCCAGTGTGAGAGAGTCAATAAATTCAAGGGATGTCTGAAGGAAATGTAACCCAAGGGAACCAGGTGGTTATTTCAAGAAAAACAATGAAACAAACTTTAATAAATACAGGTGCATTAATTCAACATAATAACCAGAAAGTAATGGAATCATGAATGGAAGGAAAGTTGATGCTCACTTATGTGAACATAACCTGGTAGGTGACTATCAGTGTGACTGCAGAAGGGAAGATCACACCCATTGAAACCCCTTGAGTTTTTGACCACCCAGTGACCTATATGGACAATAGAAAGCTGCATGTGTGGAACATCCTAACTCCCCAAAAATCATTGACAGAGTTGCAAGTGGAATATCGCTAAGTAAGTTAAGATGGAAAGTATCTGAGAGAAATAAAATTGGAGGTGGGTAAAGAATTGGTTGAAGGAGAGGAAGCCCAGCAGCCAGCTGGAGAATGTACTGCTCTGGGTAGATGCTATTGATTGGAGCTTTGCAGGGATGAGTTCTGGACCCCTTAGTACTTCAGATTCACATTAAGAATCAGAGTGCTATAGAATTTTTCTTTCATTTCTTGCTCCCCAGATATTTGTAGAGGTTGAAATCCATCCTGAAAAAGCCAAGGGATCACCTGTCATATAGTTCCTATGACCATGAATGGTGTGATGGAAGGAAATCACAGAACATGATGATATGACTTTTATATGGGGCTCGAGGTTCTCAGCTGATTTCAGGAAGAAACTTAAATACTTGAAACTTATATTTGCAGACCCTGTTTGTCAATCACACACTGAGTTATTCTGGTGGCAAAATCATTGCTGTTTCTCTCTCAGGCCAAATAATAAAAGTCAGCACCACTGATGTCATTATAATCAGATGCGCAAGATTAAAAATCACCCCATTAGCTTTGGGAAAGTGTTGCTGCTGCCTGAGCAAGTGAAATTATTACACATCAGCTCCTGATACGTTCCAGAGTGTCAAAGGACCTAGGAGATTTTAACTGCACACCCACTTGGTTATTGCTGAGTTGATACAGATAAAAGGAGTCTCTTGAATTTTAAAAACCTTAGTCAATGTTGAGTGGAATGAATCTGAAAGAGATCTGGAGACTATGGTGGATTCAATATTGACGATGTGCAGTCATTGTAAAACAATAGTTAGCAAGAGAAACAAAATACTGAATTATGTTACTACATCACTGGGGTCTAAGTCTAAGTCCATCATGGTGAAGCTCTCTGTATTTTATTAATTGAGATAAAAAAGCAATCTTCAAGTCTTCAAAGCAATGTTCAGCAGGTCTACAAATCAGATCACTGGTTTCAGATGAATGAATAATTGGGAAAGATTCATAAAACATATACTCCTCAGCTTTGAAAGGATTAGTACAGGTAGATAAAATAATAAGTGGAATTAAAAGTATTAAAAGTAAACACAAGCATTGTTTCCAGTTAAAACAAGGTAGTAGGGCAACCTACATAGATTCAAACTACAGTATTAAAAGCTAAGTTCAAGACTAATGTCACAAAACATTGCTTTGCACAGTAGGTGATTAATGCCTGAATAGATTCCAGGTAAACTGGTGATATAAAAACTCTGTAGTCATTCAGTAAGCTGTTAATCATGAGGAGTGAGAGGGAAATATAGGTTTCTATTGGAGAGATTAGCTAAATGAGCGATTTCTCGCTCTTTGGTATTTATCTTAGAGATCTGATATCTGATGGCTTGAAAAGAGACAGTTCCATTCCATTCCAAAGCCAGTCTTGGTACCCTTGACCTGTTTATTCAATCCAAGAGAACTTATCTACAAATTGGAAAGAGTGAAGGCATAAGCATACTCAAGTCCTTATGCAGGGGTCTTGACCCAAAACACCATCCATCCCTTTGCCTCCACAGATGCTGCCAGAACCACTGATTTCCTCCAGCAGTTTGTTTTTTTTCCCCAGATTACAGCATCTGCAGTCCCTTTTGCTTCTGTTTGTATTCAGGGATATGATGAGAATGAGACTGGATGTAGATACAGAGCGCAAGACTGAGATGAGAAAAAATGTCTTCACAAAGGGTGAATCTGTGAAAGCCTTTACCCAAGAGGGCTGTGGATGCTCAGTTTCCAAGTATATTCAGGACAGGGAAAAATTGATTGTTGGATATTAAGGAAATCAAGGGATATGGGGATTAAGGGTCTCAGACTTGAAAAAAATCAATTGTTTCTCTTTCAACAGATCCCACCTAACCTGCTGAGTGTTTCCAGCATTTTCTGCCTTTGCTCATCCACTATAAACACAGCAAAAGAGCCTAGAAAATCCCAGAAAGAGATCGAACATGGGAAAATAATACTGCTGATGCTAGAAAATATTTTGATAGGTTTTGTGCCATCCAATGCCCAGCACACATCCTATTTTGTATTTAAATGTAAAAAAAAACTGCAGATGCTGGAAATCTAACATAAAAACAGAAAATGCTGGAAGCATTTTGCAGGTCAGGCATCATCTGTGAAGGGAGAAACAGAGTTAGTGTTTCATGTTGATGACCTTTTGTCAGTTTTGATGAAAGATTATCGACCTGAAAGATTTACTCGTTTTCTCTATTTACAGATGCTGTGTAACCTGTTGTGTATTTCCAGCATTTTCTGATTCTATTCCTATTTTGTATGTTTAGATGAGAAAGGAAAATGTTTTCATCTGGTGTTGCAAGGCGTCAAAGATATGCATAACATTAGAAACATGTGGAAGTGTCAGCCAAAAATTTTAAACTGGAAAATTATGGAGTGTCACAATGTTGATCCAGAGCAAACTCGCAGAGAACTCAAATGCGGCACACTGATACAAGACTGGAGTCAGGATACTTCCTCAGGACAAACACAGGCAGTA
>JARFYF010000012.1:19547784-19571716 GCA_030265395.1 Rhina ancylostomus | reverse complement strand
AGTCCAAGAGTCGAATGAACGACTGGGGTGCACTGCCCCTTTAATAAACACAGTTCCCGCACTGACATCACGCGCAGGTCACATGACCTTCCCATGCGCAGGCTCCACTAGCCCAACAAAGAAGGAGTGCACCGCGCCATCTTGCGTTGGGGCCTCCGACGACACTCGCGATCCTGGGAGCCAGTTCGTGAAAGGTAAGTCGCCACAATATAATATATATTGAAACTAATCCAAATTCTACACTCGCAGGAAAACAATGGCAGTATCATTTATTCCAACACCATCCAAACATTTCCTTCTGGTTCAATTATAACTCATGGAACAAACCTACAGATCAATGTTGCTTGTAAGATGCAACAGGACATATTGGCTAAAATAACGTACCTGACTAACAATGATGTAATCCGCAACATTATAATGAATAAAACAGGATCTGCGAAGTTTAATATCAGCATGACATTCTATGACTCTCCATCGTTCACTAAACCAGTGCTAGATTCACCTTACTATGTGGAGCTCAGGCAGAACCTTTGCCTGCAAGTTAACCTGCACAGTCCTGACACTGCCCTTGTACTATTTGTGGATACCTGCACTGCATCACCTCATAGATTTAAGTGGACAGCAAAGCCCTATGATCTAACCAAGGATGGGTAACTAATGTAAAATCTCAGGAAAAGTTCATCATCTTCTTAAATTGATTTTTTTTTTGCAGAGAAAATGGAGATGATTAAAGCAACAATCATGTGTTTTCCAATTCAGTATAAGCAATTGAGAAAAAATATCTGCAGATGTTTTGTGAATTATGTAACAGTTTCAGAATATAGATATCAGAGAAAAGTTCGTTGGGCTTGCTGTGGTGGAGCATAGTTCTTCCAGGAGGAAAACAAAAAAAAACAAGGCAGAGATTGCAGCATTGAGTTTCCACCCTCTTTAAATGATCAAACAGAAGGGGAGGGGTCTGCAAGTAAAGTAGGAGAAGGAGACCTGAAGTAGGAGGGGCTTGCTGGTGCTATTAGATGGAGTGTCCAGTGAAGTGGGCCACAGACCTTCCTCCCAACTCTGCTCAGGTCACAGAATGTGAACAAATACAGGAGGCTGACTTGGAGCCAGTTTGAAGGAAAATGTTTCCTTCTTCCTGTGAGGCCAAAGGATGCCATTTGAGGATGATAGCAAATTTTGAATAAGATTGTAATTTTGGTTTTGCATTCTGAAATTAACATTGGAATGTTTGATTTATAGGTGTATAAAGGATGAGACATACTCCAATTATCCCACATTGCATAATGGTATTGTCCAATTTAAGTTCAGCGCCTATAAATTCCTGAAGCGTCATCCTTTGGTCTATCAGCAATGTAAAATTCTGGTCTGTAAATCGATTAATTACCATTCTTGGTGTTACCGTGGGTGTATGTCTCGGCAAAAGAGGCACTTGTATTCTTCAGAAGGCCATACTGAAGTTCTAATTGGACCCATTCTACGGACAAAGGATTTGAGATACAACATGGATGCAGGTAAAACAACCATGCATTTTGAATAAAGCCTGGAAATTGCTGTCAGAAAGGCCCTGTTGTTTAGCTCTTATGGTTTTGCAAAGAGAAAGCTGGTTCTGAGTGCTACAATGCTAAAGACATGAAATAATATTGTAGTCAAATATGTCACATGGGTTGCAGAAACTGAAACCTATGTCCTGCAGTCCTTAGTTAAAACTGGTTTAACATAGACTTTATTTCTGTGCACTACACACATTATATTCAATATCATTAAAATAGAAAATCCTGAAATCACTCAGCAGGTCAGGCAGCATTTTCTGTTCACGTCCCATTTTCCAGGTGGGTCTCCTCAACCAAGTGAGAATTATTACCCGAACGATGCCCTTCATAGCTAGCAGGTGGTCTCTGTCAGGAACCCACCAAAATGGATGGGAGCAGGCAGATGGTTCTAGGATGGGGGTCAGTGATTACAAGAGGACTATAATGTAAAAGTTGAAAATATGAGAAACACGTGTTTCCTAAAGAGGCTCAAAGCACCTTTGGCCCTCTCTGGTCCACAGGACAACCATAAAATTCAAAAATGGTATCTTGCTCTCTTGGCCTGCGAATGGGCCAGTTTCTGCTCACTGCCACCTTTCTGCCATGCCATTAGATATTAAAATCAAGCAGGATACTTATTTTGTCACACGACTCCGTTTGTTGGAGAAACACTCTGCTCAAGATATGCCAGATGAAATTTTGGACAACATGAGTGCAACATCAACCCAGAGCAGATGACACCATCGGTACTTTATCCCCACATTCCCCATTGCCATCAGATCTGGAGGGTTGAATTAGCTCCTGATATTTCTCATCAGCCTATTTGCTGCATTGATTACACTTCTTAGTTATTTCTCAGTAAATTACATGGTTAACAAATTGTTTTTCAGACAGAACTCACTTTTTAGTTAGTTTCTTGGTAGTGTCTTAACATGTATCATCAAAAAGCCATAGCAAATTGACAAATGGAGTTTAGAGAATGTACTGATGATTTGCATTTTATTGCACTGTAACCTCAGTTGCAAAACATTCTTTAAATATTTATCCTGCAAGGTTCTTCCTGTAAATTACCTTCACAACTCTTCCTCAACTATATTATTAAAATTAGCTTTTTGGAAGTTAGTAATATATATTAAATGGATAATTAATTGCTTTGAATATCTTTCAGGGCTCCAGAAAAACATTGATTGAATCCAAGTTGCTGTCTGTCCTGTCTTTGGTCACCTTTACTTAGTTATCAAGGTACTGTAATTTTGACCAGGAATCAACATAAAAAGAATTCTTATCACTGACTGGCATAATTCCCAGAAAACTGATCACTGGTGTGCTTTATGATAAAAAGACCTGTGCAATTTTACAGTTCATATATCTTTGCTTTCATGAAATGACCTTGAGATTGAACATTCACAAAATTACATTAACGAATCGTAGCAAGATTATTTCATGGATGAACCTTATAATTGGTTAAAATAGTTCATTTTCATCTTGAATGTATTAATAAAATAAAAACATGTAATTTAGTAGTATTGCATGCTTCTAAAATATTTGTGTTGTTTCTGTAATTAGTTAAATTGAATGAGAAATGTATTGAATGGCCCATTATTGCATTTCACTGTGAATCCCAATACAATGTTCAGAAGGAATTTCTTTAATTTTGAATGGTCTCTAATTGATAAAGCACTTCTGTCAATGAAACGGATTATCATCTTGCACAATAAGTTAAATAATAAATTATATTTTATGTGACATGATCTCATATTCTGTTCTGTTAAGCTGTTGCAAAATGAGTCAATAGTTTCACTCTATGTAAGGCATTTTGAAATTCCATCTGATAATGGCCTATAAAAACTGTTATTGATAGTGTGAGATTTTTTTCTTAAACTCCTTCTCTGTGACTTTCTACTTCAGTTCATCATTTGAAGAGTTGTTGGCAAGGGCTGCTGATCTCCCTGCAATCCAAACACTGAAGGCCAGAAATGGCAACAGCTATCAGTTGCTGTATATGTCCTATCGCATGTGCTTTAACTTTCTAGACCAGCCTACCACCCAGGATGTTGTCAAATGTCTTATGAAGTCCGTATAGACAACCACCCTACCTTCATCAATCTTCTTAGCTACCTCCTCAAAAAACTCAAGCAAATTAGTGAGGCAGGATTTCCCAAACTCAAAGCAATGCTGACTACCCCTGATCAGCCCCTGCCTTTCCAAGGGTACATAAATCCTATCCATTAAAGTTTTCTTCAGTAATTTCCCTGTCACTAACATAAGGTTCACCGACCTGTAGTTACCTGGCTTATCCCTGTTATCCTTCTTAAATAAAGGAAAAACATTAGCTTTCCTTCAGTCTTCTGGCACCTCACTTATGGCTAATGAAGATGCAAAAATCTCTGTCAAGGTCCCAACTATCTCCTAACTTGCTTACTATAGCAACCTGGGATGGATCTCATTTGACATTGGGAATTTATGGTAAACATAACAGCTCTCTGTGAAAATGGAGCATGGCAGGGAGCCACTTGACACAAGTGGTCTGGAAACCATTTACAGTATTTACACAAACAATGATTGGTTCTTCAATGTGTACATGTACATAGATAGGATTGTTAGAAAGAAAATTGACTTGGATCTGTGGAGAGCAAATCAGCAAATAGTGAGGACTGAATGTATTGTAAACCATTCACGCAGACCAGCAGAGAAGCTAGGAAATGGTTTCAGGAGGGATCTTCTGATTGCAAATTCAGTTCTATGGATCCTATCTTCAACCTTTCCAGAGGAAGGTTCATTCTCCATCTAGTTCCAAAGGGATCTTCTCCAGCTAGCCTCCACCTCTTCTTCACTAACCATTTAGTGATGCAATATCAGACCTGTAGTGGTTGAGCTCTACACAGGCAAGAACTCTTCCCTCAGGACTTAGAATGTGCACATTCCATGCTCCTAGAATGTACCCTCATTGTCATGTTTTAACCACAATAAGGATGGTATGCCAGCTTCAGTTGTCTAGCTGGATATTGATGTTGGTTGGACCTGTGCTCATAATATCAATAACCCGCTGTGCAATCACAATCAATAAGGGATGCCCATCACTGGTGCACAGTGGCTCCAGTGTGTACCATCTACAACATGGATCATAATCACTTATCTAGGCACTTCAATAGTACTTAACCCATGGCTTCTACCACCTCAAAGTTCAAGAGGTTCAAGCACATGGGAACACCACCACCTGCATGTTCCCCTCAAAGTCTCACACCACACTGATTTGGAAGCATGTCATCTGTCTTTCATTGTCGCTGTGTCCAGATCCTGGAGCTCTCTCCCCAACCGTACTGTCGGAGTACATTCATCAGAAGAACTGCAACAGTACAGGAAGGGAGCTCATTGCTATCTTCTCAAAGGCTGTCAGATGTGAGCAATAAGGACTGGACTTACCAGCAGAACCCAAAAAATAAAGATAGGAAGACAGAAGTATTACAATATTTATTAATTTAATAATACAATTTATTAATATTGATATTAATGTCATCATATTTAGAATGAGGCAGCACATTGATAGTTCTTTACTGAGGAAATTGTCTGACTCTGAAGTGAAGTAATTTCTTGCCTGCTTGAGGGAAGTTCTCCTGATAATTTTGGAAGGAATTCTGATCAGAATTTCTGCAATGTTCCCATTAAGGTCGCAGTTGGAGATTAGAAGAACCCAATGGAAGTTCTATCCCACTCTTGAATTGGAATGACTAACAATAGTCTCCATCCATGCTGTAACAATTTTATGATTCTATAGTTGGACTAGAGTGGAAATCAGCAGCTGATTTTTTTCAGTAAGTGTTACAGGCTACTGAATACTGACAGGTGATAATCTAAAACAATGTTTTCCTATTCTGGTACCTTTAATACAATAAAATGTGATTGATGCCTGCAGAGATGAGCAGTGATGGAGTGAGAATTAGGAGCCGTAACTCGAGTCTTGGTAGCACACAGAGCAATGGCATAGCCTGATGCAAAGGATTTCCAAATGATCCTTTGCAAAGACTGCAAAACAAATGACCTCCACCAGCTGCAGAGAAGAACATTTTCTGAATACGTCCACAATTTATTTTATTAACGTTGTCTTTAAACATTTGATGATGTAATTAAAATTCAATTACTTTGCATGAAACTCAATTATTTAGCATGAAACATAATGAATGGAACCCTTTGTTGATCCATAACAGCTATTTGAAACTATTGATGAATTAATGTAATTATCTTTGCATTGAAATTGGTGCCACATTGAACAAAAGCTGCATTTAACAGGCTTTTTATGAATATGTGCAAAAATCCGCAAAAAAGCCACATCCACTTGAATCGGAATCAGAAGTAAAAGTAATGAACATTTTGTTGGATGTTGATTTGAAACATGTATTTTGTCCATCACATATCTTCCCAAGGAGTGGAGAATCCAATGAAGGCCCATCAAATATTTCAATATAATCCTTTGAGCAATTGGTTGATAATTCCAGACTGTGGAGGGAATGATCATCGATTGAGAATGTATTTTCAGTAATTTTCTTATCTCTTCTTCAGTTTATAATGCATGCAACACACGTTCACACATATGCATATAGTTTAGGGAGACAACTATTGTAAAGATGAAGGTGGATTGTCTTTCCACAATTAATGTAAAATGTGCCTTTTCTAATTTATTTATTGTCCTGAGGGAATATTGGAGTAACAGTTCACTCTGCTCTTTAACATAATCAAGGAAAGCACTATTTACATTGTTCATCCTTGACTGGTTTCTTTCTAGTTTCAAAATTGTAGCAGTGACTTGAACAGGGAAAGTTAGATTGACTCTCCATAGTGGTTCTGCAGGAATAGGTCACGATTGAAAAAACTGAATTGAAAAGGCAAAAGAATCCATGTCACTTCTTTGGAAGAGAAGCAGAGAAATTACCCCAGTGTCTTGCTAATTAGTATCCTTCAAGCTGTATCACTGATGTCACATTATCTAATTGTTTAGACGTTCCAGTTCATGAGTACTTTGCATTTTGTCTGCTGCATTATTTGCATTACAACAGTGACTAGACTTTAAAAGCTGCCTTTGGGAGGACTTAATTTAAAGTGGGATATTAATAACTATTAAATGAATCCACCAGGTCAGTTATCTGTTAATAGAAATCTTGGGCACCATTTGCAATTAAATGTTTAAGTGGGAACACATGTACTTACTCAATAGAAGTGAAAATCAACATTATGTTCTTATTGTTTCTTGTAGCAATGTGCCAGTTGCATTTTGTATTAATTGGATATGGACTTGGAAAATTAGGGCTTGTAAAGGATCCACTGTCTGCCACAAAATAAACATCACATGTTTGTAGACCTGGCAATGAGGAAGATGAAAATGAGTAAAAGTAAAAGGTGTTTTTTTCTTTACCAATAATTTCACCTCTTTTCCTGGGGATTTTCAGGCTCACTGTGATGTAGTTCAGTGATCACAGGTTGGACCCTCACACTTCACTCATTTATCTGATATTCCTAATTGACCTTTAACCACTTTTCCTATAACGGTATTACATGGGGAGAACATTGTAAAGGAATAAAAAGAGACACAAGATCACTCCTCTGATTATATTATAGTTGTTCAAAGTTGTTCCATTAATATAATTTGGTGTGTACATAAACAAAGAAAATTCCAGTCTTTATGGTTGCTATAAGTCTGTGAGTGGCCAGCATCAGCCCAGTCCAACTAATATTTACCAAAGTCAGGGACATGTAAATGTTTTGGCAGCTGGCTGAAATAAATGACAGAGTAGAGCAAGTATGGGAATCCAAAGATTCTAATTCTGCTCAGAAGATTCAATAAATGAGCTGGAGAGGAGGGCAGCTATATATTAACAGCATGGGATGAGAAAACCCTGCATAAAGAATTGAAGTAGCATTGGAGGAGGCAGCAAATGAAGTGACTAAAGGAATCATGTCCCATTGACACTGATACGCATGATGTCACAAGGTCAGTGAATGCATCATCAAAGCCTATCTGCCAATGATTGCACTGCTAGGCTTACATACAGTGCATAGCAATACATCCCACCACTTAGCCATGAGGAATCCAACTGGTTGGGGCTCACCTCTAACTTTCAGATGCTCACTAGACACTTGCACCTTAAGGTCTACAACACACCCACACCACACTGTGCAAATACTTTTAGTTATTCAAGCACAACAGGCATATCATCTGAAAACAGCACTATTCTCATCAACATGATTACATCTCTTTTTCAGGGAACAGTGACACACATTGTGTGCACAAAATACTGGAGAAGTATATATTCATTTGCATGACTTAATGGAAGTGAGTAGCACATGAACAGAATGGAAAATGTTCCTAGTAATACAACCCATGACCATGTTGTTAGCTGCTCAGAAAGCAGTAAGTGTGCTCTACATTTCTTAAAATAGTTTGCCGAACTAGACCTTGGATGAATTTTCTCCTTTCTCTTTTTTTTGAGGAAAGTTACAGAAGGATTTCGCCAACTATCAATACTTCTGTCACTTTGTTTTGTATACTGATTAGTATACAGGTAGTTGACTAAATTGACAAATGTGACATGGGATTGGTGAAAAGCCAGTCAGGGTGAAACCCCACAGAGAATTCCATACTTAATCCATAGTAACATTGACCATTTCTTCTACTTATGTAAAATTACATTATTACATGACAATAATTATTTCTGCATAATTCTTTAGTGTGCATTAGAATAAAGATGAACAATGTGCACAGACACTTTACCTGCTGTTGGTTGTAAGTCATTTCCTGAAAAAAGTACACAATTTAAAATTAAAATACAGTAACATCTGGAGGCAATTATGAAGGTATATTAAAGGTACCAGATTAATTTCTAAAGTTTCTCAATGTTTTTCATGGCAGCATTATACTTCAAAAAAACAATTCAGATCTTTAAACAGATCAGATACCATAAACACAGACCAAAAGGTCAGAAGTAGTTTCCAAAATCTTTCTTTATTCAGATCTTTCCTTCTCTCCAGTTAGTGATACCAGAATTCCTGTCTTTTCTCAGAGATACATTAAACATAGATGTTATCTAAACTCAGATGACAAAATCTTTGCAAACATAGTTGTCAATTATTGATTGGAGTTGGATAGATTCATAGAATTAATAGTTTTTTTTATCCAGGGGATGTGGGTGGCATTATAACTGTCAAAGCATGGAGGGTCTGAATTGGATAGTCTTGGAAATCAGGCACAGAACTAATTCACATCCATCTGGCAGAGTGCAGTATGCATGTAAAATTGATGCTGCAATTTCATGAACACGATTTCAGAGAGCAGCCTATTCCATCTGCACTGTGGCTAGCCTTAATACATAACCATGGGTACCAACTCTGTGAGTTGCCAGCTCTAACCCATGGCAACTAGTGTTGATTAAAGCCACTCTTTAAAGAGAGATGAAAGAACAAGTGATGTAAGTTTTTGACAACTTGCTGAAATAAATGGCTGAAGAGGGCAGGGTGGAAACACCAAACTTCTGATATTGTTGTGGAGTCTCAGTGGATAAACTGGAGAGGAGATACATACAATGAAAGATGGGTGAGAATATCACGCAGTCAGTGGTGAAGCAGGATGGGAAAGAAGCAGCAAATGAACTGAACCTGAGGAATTCCATTCCAAGAATGTTGACAGAACGTTGCTGGAGGTTCAATGACCTCACAGGTTACTAGATGCAAAATGAAACCCCATATTCCAATGACTGTGCCTCAAGGTTCAAACAATGCTCAAACCAACACATCCCATCACTCATTCACAAAGAATTTTGATCAGTAGGAGCTGAGACCTAACCTTCAAAATCTCACTGCACATGTAGCTCTACTCCACACTCACACCTCACTGTGCAAACTCTACCAGTTAATCAAGCATTTCATGAACACAATTCAAGGTACTCACCAACAAATTGAAAGGTGATTTTGCCACATAATCAGTTAAGAAAATAATTGGGAAGGATACATAATGCACTTGCATAACATAAAGATGGTGATCAGTGCATAGATAGAATACAAGACTTCCTATTAATTCAACTCATCACTATGTTGTCAGCTGCCCAGGAAACAAAATGTATGCTCAACAATATCATGTTATTAAATCTGTTAAACCAGACACTCTCTGTACATTTTCAGGCTTCTTTTCCCTTTCTGTGAGGAAAGTAGCAGAAAGAATGTCTCTGTAACTTTGGTTTGTTATTTGCTTGGGCAATTGGTTGACTAAGCTTTGAATTGTCATTGGTTATGAAAGTGGGATTGGTGTAAAACCAATAATGCTGAAATTCCACAGGGAATTCATCCATCACAACTTTAATCCATCCTTGGGGTATGCAAAACCATGTTGTTGTAAAAGAATATTTCAGTAATATCTTTACTATGCACTTGATTAATAAGAGCAATGTGTAAAGTTGCTTTACTCGGTGTTAGTTCCATATGATTTTATGAAAAAATAAACAGACTTAAAATTAAAATTCATTAGTAACAGCAGTCAAACAAAAACAGTTATCTCAGGTATCACACTGATTTCTGCAGTGGCATCTACAATAACTTCTTGTTCAACTTTTCATGGCAACATTGTGCCTCCAAAAACATTTGTTCTTTAAACAGGGGAAAAGGACATGGAATCTAGTGAGTTCAGGGATGAGAACAGAGTCATCCTGAAACATGTCAACATTATGAAAGAGGAGCTGTTGGTGATGCTGAAACATGTGAAGGTGGATAAACCTAGGGCCCTGATCAGGTGTATCCTATGATGTTGTGGGAAGCAAGGGAAGAAACTGCTGTGACTTTGTATTTTCATTAGCCCAGGGTGAGGTACCGGAAGACTGGAGGGTGGCTAATGTTGTGCCTTTATATGCTAGTCTCCATTGGTTGATGCACAGAGTACAAGAGTTGGGACGTCATGTTAGAGCTGTATAAGAGATTGGTGGGACCACACTTGGAGTATCATGTGCACTTCTGATCACCATGCTATAGGAAGGATGTGATTAACTGAGACAGAAAATATTCACAAGGATGTTTCTGGGTCTGGACAGCTTGAGTTCTATGGAGACACTGAGTAGGCTGAGACTGTCTTCCCTGGAGCGGAGAAGGTCAGGCAGTGACCTTTCTAAAGTAGACAAGGTAGATAGAGTCTGCAAGGACAAGCCAGGGAACTACAGGACAGTGAGTCTAACATAAGTGGTAGGAAAGTTACTGGAAAGGATTCTGAGAAACAGGATCCACTTGCATTTGGAAAGGCAAGGATTGATTAGGGATAGTCAACACAGTTTTGTGTGTGGGAAATCATGTCTCATGAGTTTTTTAGAGCTGAACAAAAGGATTTACAAGGGCAAGGTGATAGATGTTGTCTACATGGACTTTAGCAAGGCTATTGACAAGGTCCTGCATGGTAGGCTTGTCTGGAGGGTTAGATCACATATGGGATCTAGAGTGAGCTAGCCAATTGGATACAAAATTGGCTTGGTGGTAGGAGACAGAGGGTGGTAGTGGAGAGTTGTTTTTCAGGTTGGAGGCCTGTGACCACTGATGTGCCACAGGGATATCAGTTCTGGGCCTCCTTTTGCTTATCATATATATTAATGGCAATAATGTAGGTGGCATAATTAGTAAGTTTGTAGATGACACCAAAAGTGGTAGTGTGGTGGGCAGTGAAGGATGTTGTCTAAGATTACAACAGCATCTACATCATCTGGGAAAGTGGGTAAAGAAACGGCAGATGAAATTTAACTCAGACAAGTATGAAATGCTGCATTTTGAGAAGCTAAACAAGGGCAGAAGCTAAACCTTGCACAATGAATGACAGGGCCCTGGGCAGTGTTGTTAAACAAAGAGACCAGGGGTACAAGTACATAGTTCTCTGAAAGTGGCAACACAGGTAGACAAAGTGATGAAGAAGGCACATGGCATGCTTGCTTCCATCGGTTGAGGCATAGAGTACAAGAGTTGGGACGTCATGTTAGAGCTGTAGAAGACATTGGTGAGACCGCACTTGGAGTATCACGTGCACTTCTGATCACCATGCTATAGGAAGGATGTGATTAACTGAGAGATTGTGCAGAAAAGACTCACAAAGATATTTCTGGGTCTGGAGGGCTTGAGTTCTATGGAGAGACTGAATAGGCTGAGACTGTCTTCCCTGGAGCAAAGAAGGCTGGGCAGTGACCTTATAGAGTTTTCTAAAGTCATGAGGGGCATAGACAAGGCAGATAGTCAGAGTCTTTTTCCCAGGGTAGAGGAGTCTAAAACTAGAGGACATAGGTTTCAGTTGAGAGGGTAAAAATTTAAAGATGATCTGAGGTGCATGTTCATATTGAGGGTGGTGAGTATATGGAGTGAGTTGCCAAAGGAAGTGGTAGAGGCAGGTGCAATTACAATGTTTAAAAGACACTTGGACAGGTACATGGAAAGGTTCAGAGGGCTATGGACCAAATGCAGGCATATGGGACTGGCTTAGATATGCACTTCTTTCGGCATGGCTAAATTGGGCAGAAGGGCTTGTTTCTGCATAATTTCACGATAAACGTAAGAAATCAGATTGGTTGCTGCAGTAAAAAGTTTTTATTCAGTTTTTCATCGGAGCATTCTCCCTCCAAATGGTTTTGTTCTTTAAACACCTCTGATACCAGAAAATCAACCAATCAAGTTTAGAGATACTTTCCAGAAGTCTTCTCTGGTCCAGATCTTTCTTCCTCTCTAATACCCAAGACCGATTTGCTTGTCTGTCCACAGAGTGTAGGGGACAAACTACTTGGAAGATCAGCAAGAGTTTTTCTGGACATTTAGGTGGCACGCTGAAATAAATTGCAGAACAAGAGTGGACTCCAAAAGATTCTGATTGTGCTCTGTGGAATCCGTGGATAAGTTGGAGAGAAGGAAAAACATCTCCAAACAACAGGGATGAGAAGGCAATGGGGGCAAGTGTTAGTGCAGCATTGAGTGGAGGCAGTAAGAAATGTAGACCTGAGGAATCATTGTACATAGAAATTCACATAAGGCTGCATGAACTTTGATGACCTCACAAGGTCAGTGAACACACAATCAAATCCCATCTGTCAATGACTGCTCAGCAAGGATCATACACCACTCATAACAATACGACCCATCACTCACCCATGAGGAATCTTGGTTACTTGGGGCAGAGACCTAACTTTCAGATGTCCCACTGGACACTTGCAACATGTAGCTCTACTTCATCTCACTGTGCAAATACTTCCAGTGATTTAAGTAAAGCAGGTTTATCACCTAAACAGAATTCAAGGTACTCACTAGCATACCTCCATCTCAATTTCAGTGGATGGCACCACATAATTAGTGTAGAAAATAGTGGGAGACATTATATGTTCACTTGCCTGACTTAATGGAGATCAGCTCATGAACAGGATGGAAGTCTTTCCTGTTGATGTAACTTTTGCTTGAGCTATTGGTTTCCCAGGATAACGTCAATTATGTTCTAATTGTCTGCCAAACAAGAATGTGACTGAGATTTCTCATGCTCCTTTCTCTTTCCTTGAGGAAAGTAATAGAAGGAATTCAAGAGCTACCAATGCTTCTGTCAGTCTGTTTATCACATGAATGGCCAAATGGTTGACCAACATGGCAAGCATCACTGGTGGAGCCTCCGAATTGGTATAAAACAATTAAGAATGAATTTGTACAGATACTTCAACACTTAATCTATCATAAATTTTGTCTGTCTTTCTGGTGATGTAAAATTAAATTGTAACAATGCAAAATATAATTTCATCACATTTGTTCAGTGTGCATTGGAATAAAGATGATCAATGTACACAGTTACTTTACCTGTTGTTGGTTGTGTTATTTCTCCTGAAAGTAGTAAACAATAACAAATTAAAATAAAATAACAACATTAATCATGAATGTACCTTAAGGACACCAAATTGATTTCTCCAATTAAAATTTTTAAATTAGTTTTTCATGGCCACAGTGTACCTTCAAGTGATTTAAATTTTTAAGCATATCAGATACCATAGCTGCAGGCCAAAGGGGTCAGAAATAATTTCCAAAATCTTTCTCAACTTATCTCTTTTCTTCTCTCCAGTTGGTGAAGCTAGAATTCCTGTGTTTTTTCAGAGTTACATTAATCAGAAGTGACATGAAATCTCAGTCAAGATATTATTGGCAACATTAGTAAACTTAATGTTTTGATTATTGAGAGAATTGGATTGATTTATATGATGAGTAATTTTTTATGCAGGGTATGTTGGTGGCATTACAATTGAAAAAGGACAGTGAGAACAAATTGGATAGTTCTCACCAGCAATCTCTGAATAAACTACAAATTTACCTGAACCAATTAATACAACAACTTTTTGAGGAAAACTAGCTAGGTCCTTCATAATGAAGCCCTGAGCATTGACAGAACTATCCATGTTTTAATGGGAACACATGGGAACACATGGGAGCACCTGAACAAGCTCCACCCTTGGTAAGGTGAATAAAACTTTGTCACCTCTCCCCTCAGCCCCAGCTTCACAAGAACAATCAAAATACTGGAAGCTCATACTGCAAGCATCTGAATATTTCTCACATTCAAGTACATTTAGAAACATTCAGAATTATTAAAAACACATTTTTTAAAAAAAGCAAATACCCTGATATTACCGAATGCATTTAAATATTTAAAAACACTCAAGCAATTTAAAAATGTTGAAAGAATTAATTTGTACGGAAGTCCCTCATAGCTATTCCTATTCATTGAAATAAAGACCAAGCACCCTGCAGAGGCAAATTGCTGCAGGTTTTTAACATGGATTCCCCTCATAAGTGTGAGAACCTCTACACAGGAAATTGGTGAAGATTATATCACAAGTTGTAATGGCAATTATATGAAAAATGTTACTTCAAGATTTTGTGCAAGCATTGAAATTATGCTACAAGTCTTGAGCTTTTGCTTTGCCATAGACTCTGCCAGTACTGCTTTCCATAATAGTCCTCTTTATCAGCATCCATGCCCTTTTACTCTCTATGACTGCTACGTTTTTAATACTGGAGAATAAACTCCTCTCTTTCACACCAGATTCCCTAAGCTAGTCATGATAGCAATTAGCAACCGTATTAACGAGTTACAGGAGTTAAAGAACATAAAATAACATTTTAATTTCCTTTTATCAGAGAGGATGAGAGTGATGATTGATCTAGAAGCTGAAAGATCTTAAGAGCATTGTTGATCTTCAGCTCAAAAGCTGCATTTAGCTAGTTCAATAGATAATGGTCATGGCAAATGAAGATCCAATCAAGGTGATGATCAGAGAAAAGTCAGTGGAAGGAAGAGCCTGTTATGACAAGACAATAAGGAAAATGTGCAAGTCCACTGTTGGAAATAAGAGGTAAAAGAACAATCTAAATAATCAAAAATATCAGTTTAGGTAATAAAAAACCAAACAAATACTACAAATCAAACTGTTTGATGAGTGATTCTTCTTAAAGTAAATAACATTGAGGTTTAGGAATGGAAGAGCAAAGTTACTGGAAATTTAAACTGACTTTATCAGGTGACTTGTAAGCAGTCTCCATTAAGTAATCCACTTTTAAACTTGGCAATGATTTAATTTGGGAAATGTATGATTCATCTACCATTACATATTGTCTGTTGCAAAGTTACTGCTTTTAGTAATCAAATGCACAGGTAATTTGGGGAGCATCAGGTCCTATGATTCTGTCCTGTTTCATTGCATACGTTAGTGAGTGGATATCTGCAAAGTCTAACAAGAATATTTGCTTCTGATTATACTCCATATTTATTTAAATCTAAGGTCATAGAGAAAGACTGCTGTAGTCAGATTTGAACTTGCACCTCTGGTCTCTGGGTTATTAGATCACTACACAACCACATCATGGATTAGATTAGAAATAAAAAGCAAATATCCCTGCTAGATTTTGCAGGTATCTGCTCACTGACATACATAATGAACATATTTAGAACACTTTTTTCCTACTCTTATAGCACTATTCATTTCCTATTTAAACAACATTGACAAAACAAGAAGTGTAACAGACTTACTTTTCTCAGATTGATAAGTTGCATGAAAGCCACTTTTACCAGATAGTTCAGTTTTAAAATGAACTGTCATGAAGTTGGCTGATGTAGAAAATGTGTTCTCGTTGGAAGTACATGTTATTCCAATTAATTCAGAATTTCTTGAAGGTCCATTATATACTTCAATGTGATCAAATTTGCAATTTGCCACAGTTATCATCCTGTGCAGAGAATTATCATAGGTTGCAAACGGAATAATCTTGTTTCATTATCATGACTCCATAACCCATATAACAAATATAAGCTGAAAATGCTGTATATTCTTAATAGGTCAGGCTGCATCTGTGGAACGAGAAACAGAGTTAATGTTTCAGGTCAATAATTTTGTTCATCAGAACTAGGAAAAGTTAGAAATTAAACAAGGTATGAGTTACAGAAAGGGTAGCAGGGTGAAGAGAATGGAATAAGTGTCTGTGATGATGTGGAGACCAAGAAAGACTGAATGACGTTAATGGTGGCAGTTTGGTTGGGAAAGGGTGATGAAGGCTTGGTAATCACAGCTGACTTTTCTGGAAAAGATGTAAGTAGAAGGTAATGGATGAGAGCAACGGAGAGGGGAAAATGGTGGAAATATGAGATTAAAATAAAAGCAGTTGCTGGAAAACTAAAATGAAAAGAGAATGTTGGAAATGCTCAGCAGGTGAGGCAGCATCTGTGGAGAGAGAAACACTGTGTTAATATTATAGGTTTATGACCTTTCATCAGAAGAGGCCAATTCTGACACAAACTGGAGAGCCTGACTATAAGGTTGACTATCTGAAATGGTTCTGCTTTTCTGTCCTAGATTTATTTATTGAAGTCTGGAAGATTGGTGTGACAATATACTGAGGCACTGTATTGGGTTTTAACATTTGGCTTTAGATGATTAAAAGAAGCTGACAACTACTTATCTTCCTGTTTGTCTCCAGGCTGCAGAGGTTAGTAGAAGTTACCATTTCCTCTTACAGTGGTAAATCAAAGATATAATTCCCACTGATTTCCCCAGCCTTGGCTGATGCTAAGATGTTGGATCTTGTCCAGCAGAGCTATAACTTCACAGGGAGGAAGTGATCTAATGCAGCACCGAGATGAATTATGTTCCATCCTGACAATTTGACATATCACCATGAAGGATTCCATAAAGTTGGAATCTTCTGTGTCAAGGACAACTGTTTAAAACTACTCAGCCAATGTTAATCCATCAGGAACAGTTATTGAACTAAGTTAAAATGTTTAAGTGGCAGCCCGGTTACTCACCTAATGTCAATGAACTTCAGTGTTATTATTTTGTCACTGTCCACGCATATGTACCAAGTGCAGTATGACTCTGTTGGATATCCCTCTGGATAATTAGGGCTGGTAAAAGACCCAGTGTCACCCTTCAGAGTCCCTCCACACGATGGTCCATCTTGTACAATGAGGAAACAATTAATAAGTAAGCAGCCAGTATTTTCATCTTGCAATAATTTCACAATCTCCCCTGCTCTCAGGCACCCTTAACATGATTTAAACTGAAATAATAATTAAATAAAAATCATTCTTGAATAAATTAAGAATAAAAATAAAGTTAATAAAAACACATAAGCACTTAGAAACAATGGAAAACATTAAACTAAAGTAAAATAATTAAAACAAGATTAGTTTTGCCTCCTAATCTCATCTGGTGTAAGTCAGAGGCCCCATTGAAAACACACCACCTGTAGGTTATAAATGGAAAACTGGCCCTAAATCTTTTCTCCTCATAGATTTTACAGGAAGGTGCTCACTGCACCATAATGGAATACTGCCTGTTGCTGCAGTATTCCTCATCCTGGTGGATAGAGTACACCTTTGCTTCAAAACAACCACGATTTGTTCCAGCATGATCGCTGGAAGAAAAGGTTGACTGGTGCGAGAGGTAAATGTCTGGTATGGCGACAATGCCTGCTGCAGGAGTGGCTAACTGTGCCTACGTTAGAGAGAGAGTTTGTGCCCACATATCGATCAAAACTGAAGTAACCGAGGTGCCTTGAAAAACCAAGGCTCTTTGAAATGTGCAAGCTGTGAAACCGTATGACAGAGATAGAGAGGAAGGGAGACAATCTTTAATCAGGACTTAATTCAATTACTGCCTGTTGTAGATGTGCAGGGCAGGGGAAACTCCGGTCCCCCAGCGTTAACCATTAAGATTTACTGATTATGGTCACACACCAGATTAACAGCCCAGATTTTGGATTGCCAGTAGATTTGACAGAACATACCTCCTCACTGAAATGAATAACCTTATTTTTCTGCCATCAACTCAGTTGCAACAACCTTCAAGATTCCTTTAAACCATGCCTGTTCTGTTGACATGTGGAGATGGAGAGCTCTTTCAGTTGCTAAATGTCAGGACCTCCATTCACAAATTAATACATTAGCTGATTTGTCACATCACAATTTAGGAAAATGCTGTCAAATCTACATTACACATGAATGTGGGTTCCTCTGGCCTTCTAGCAGGACAGTCCCACTATTCAATTTGTCAAGCAATGGAAATCACATTAAAATATGTACTTGCAATTCATAAATGAATTTCGGAGTAAATTGGAACTGTCAGTCTAAAAAGTAGATCCAATTTGGCAGTATCAATAATGTGTCTCTTTTTAAAATTTCATGTTGATTATTTACTTCATTTAATCAATAATTTGATATATTAAAGCAACAAGCAAACATCTATCATATTTAGAAATATTACTAATGATTCAGCTACATACTCTGACTATATGTGAACATTGACACAAGTGATCTAATAACAAGAATAAAGTGTATAGATTATTTATCTGTGGAGGTCTGGGACTCATCTACTTACCGTAATTCATTGGTACAGAAATGTATTTTGCAGTAAAGCCTTGTGCAGTTCCAGTTCCATCAGAAATAAAATGAACAGTCATTTTATTGGATGATGATACAAATATATGATTCAAAGGAGTGCAGGTTTTTGCAATCAAATTAGAATCCCTTGAAGGCCCGTCATATATTAAAATATAATCCATTGTGCAACCCAAAGAAAATTGAGCTCTGTGAAAAAAATAATTATGGATTAAAAATATTTTTGTGGAGATAACTTTTAACATCCTGCAAATTACAGTATTGGAAATGCCAGAGTTTCTTTCCATCTGCAGTTTCCATTGTTCCTCATTATCATCAGCACAAAATAAGATCTTTTCTTTATTCATCCACAGCGTTCAGCTTTGATACTGGACATAAGGATGTGCCCACCTCATGTAAGGCTTTTGGAAATAAAAAAAGTTGGAAAAATGCAACTTTTCTGTAACTTTTGCATCTTAAAAGTTTGGATGTAACCTTGATTTCCATGAAAGCCCATTTTCATTGACAGAACAGAAATACTATATCTTTTGCTGGCTGGAGTTCAGAGTAAGTGAATACAATTCTTCTTAAAATACTCTATATTGTAAAGTTTTGGAAAGCAGTTTGGGGAAAAATCACCACGACCATTGAAGAGGCAATCCATGCATTGCTCTGAAGCTGGGCATTTTTGACCAGTTTATCAACTTACTAAACAAAAGTAAGCATTCCCTTGGCTTTCCAAAGAGGGAAATGGACATAGGACTGTAAAGACCTATTCTAACAATACAGAGATCTAGATCTTTGAAAGAGTCTCATGAAAGATGTTGAAGCAAGTGGAGAGTGTGTTGAAGGCTTCAAGCTCTAATTTAAAGCTTAAGACCCCTTAGAAACTTTGGTAAAAGTAGTCTGATAGCTCCATCCATTTCTTCAGGTTCTGTTAATGTGACAGCCTCCATGCTACAAAGAGCACTTTAAAAAAGCAATCGCTGATTGTTCATTGTCTGGAAGGATTTTTGGTGGCTTCAGTTGAAGAAGTTGATGAAACTAAAAGTTAACTAAATGTAGTTCAGCAGCTGGTAACAATACAATCTTTTCAGACCTACTGAACAATTTGGACACAAGTATCCAACAGTGCTTGGAAAAAGTTATACTAAAATATTAAATATTCTCCAATGCATGAGGTCTAAAAGGAAGCATCACCAAAAGAAATCCAAATGCAAAACACTGGAGATGTTGGAGATCTGAAATAGAAAGAGAAAATGCCAGAAATACACAACAAATTAGATGGGATCTGTAGAGAGAGAGATAGAGAGGAATTTTGTTTCTTTCTCCACAGATACTGCCTAACCTACTAAGTATTTACAATATTTCCTGTTTTTATCACCAAAAGAAAGCCTGGTTAATCATTGAATGTCCCAGCATGCCAAAGGTCAATCTTTCTTCTCTGCACAGAATACAAGGTCCTCTAGATTTGAGAATTTAATACTACTCAACTGGAACATTAAAGTCCTTTCAGTGAAGTGCCACCAACAGTTATTTGCCAATATATTCTGGATGGAAACATCGTTACTTACTCAAAGTGTGTTAAATTCAACATTATTCTTTGGCCATCAGATGCACATATAAACCAGGTGCATTCTGCATTATCTGGATAACACTGTGGGTAATTGGGGCTGGTAAAAGTTCCAATGTCATCAACAAGATCTCCACCACATGTTCCAGCTAATAAAAAAAATGAAATAAATTGGAACAATGAAAGAGGCACTTTTTTACCCTTTCGATAATTTTATCTTCATTATTCTGAAAATTCCACTGATACAGCGTACAGTTTCACAGACACTGCTTACATTCTTGTTCTGACCTTAATTGAGCTTTGGATTTGTAGTGACTGAGCAGATTCAGTATTTATTACACTTGAACTCCTCAATAAGCCTTCGCTAGGTTTTTGGAGCTTATTAAATTAGAGATCCAAAAGTGAAGAGCTTTTCTCAGATAATCTGTGTGAACAGGATAAGTAACAATCTAGTGCCTTAATTAATCAGATTGCAGAATCTTTACTGAAGAATGCAGAGTTAGAGCTCAAAAATAACAGTTAAACAATAAATCTGATAGTTGAGATTCTGTGGGGAAAGATTGACACTTGTGTGCTTAACTGCCAAAATTTCCCTGCATATTTCACTGTAACTTTGGGATTTCTGTGCGGATGTGAAAGCCTTAAAGGTGCTGTTGGTAGTTTGCTGTATTTTCCCCAGCTGCGCTTCCTGTGAAGTTCAGTGAGGGTAGAGAGTCCCCTGCTCTTTTGGTGGGGGAATCCATTCCATAAACCTCTCCAAAAGGAAATAGAACCTCAAATTCTGAGCCCATGACAAATCTATCAACAAACAAACAAATTTAATCAATGGGCAACATTTCAAAACATATCTAGCAAACTGATGCTGCAATTGTCACAGACAGACTTGAACTGGAATGAAGACACTATTTTGTGTTTGATCTCTGCAGTCTCTAAGAAAGTACACAGTAACCAGCAAAAACATAATTGTGAATTAAAGGTGAAAAATGAAGGTGATGTCTCAGATTGATGGACTGTTTGGATCTATGGATAAGGGCATAGATGTGATGGCAGTATTGCAATTGAAGATACTGGTAAATATTTATAAAATCTTTTCCATTACCACTCTTAATGTATCTACAGCATAAATTTATTAAAGAAACTGACAGGTTCACATATCCAAACCCTATTATCAGGCTCGGCTCTCAACTCTTATCTATCCTTTAAATCCATCATATTAACAGGCACCTATATCACTCTAAATATTGTTATCTTCAATATTTTATAACATTGAATATCTATCTTACCGTTTGTTTCTCCCCAGCTCCTACCATGCAGATCAAAAGCAATGAGAAAAACATTTAAAAGAAGCCTCCCCGTGGCTACCATTTTCTCATTTCAACTTTGAAAGGAAGTTCCAACTTGTATCCTTTATTTATAAACAACTGCATTGTCATTTGCTAATCAGATGATTTTCTTTTATTGCTACATGGACTGTTTGCTCAAAAATCACTAAGTCGTTGATTATGTATGATGCAATGTTGTTAGCATAAAAATGATATCTGTGAGACTGTAGTAGGTTGTTAAATATTAATCCTCCAGTCATTGTAATTGTAATTATCTGCAGGGAAAACGTGACATCAGTAAATTAAGCAGAGGTATTACTGAAAGACGTTCTTATTGTTGGCAAAGGAAAGTACAATCTCTTGGTGCAAAATGTGCACGGAGATCTTAAGCAGAGTTAAGCAGAGTAAATATTAATTTATCTTCTAAGAGAAAAGTTACTGTCAAATTGACACACAAAATTGAAATTCCTATTCAGAACATGCAATAAATGACTGAATTATGGTTTATCTCTATTTATTTTATTCTTTGTGAGCAAATGGTGTTTCTATTCATAGGGAACAAATTGTGCAGTATGGTATCGTTAGAAAAAAATAGAAACAAAAGGAATGGCAAATGATGAAGACAAACATTCCTTGAATGGAGCAAGGGAATTGTTGACCATAAGGACAAGTGGAGCTGATTATGACACCATGTTGCTGAAGGAGGAGGCTTAATTGCAATAAAAAAACTGTCATGGGGAGTTTAGAGTTCAAAGGCAAATTGAAGGAATCAAATCCAAAAGGAAACTATTGCAACTTCAGATTTGTTACTCTCGGCACATTGAGACTACATTGAATGAAGGCTAACTTCCTTATTTCTTAGACACAGCAACTTGTTCCATTTCTCACTGCTTTCTTCTTGGGTGCATTATTACTCTAACAAAAGAATGGATTGGATGATGCCTGAAATTATGGAAGGGAATCATTTGTTGATCATTTAAGTTGGTATTTGTATGCAACTGACGTAGAAAATCTATGCTTGGTTAATCCGATTGTGAGATGTAGAAATTTGAACATCAGAAGAAAGAGCAAAGTAATCCAGTAAGTGTGCACAACAAACAAAACCTGGTTCCTCCTACACCCATCCACACCAGACCCTCATCATCCTATTTCATTCTCCTTCTCTCCCCTCCACCAACCACTCCATCTGCCCATCACCCACACTGTCCTCCCACTGGATCCTCTCCCCCCTACTGTTCCCACCTACCCACTCCACCACCCTTATTTGATTCCATGTTCCACCTTCCTTTCCTACCAGATTTCATCACCTGTAGCTCTTTGTTATGAGGTTAATGAGAAATTCTGAATTCTAGTACAAAGATGTTAGAGCATGTAATAAGAATCAACAAAATATTTAACAATGCAGAGAAAATGGATGTGTTCCTCCACAGGAAACTGTCAGTTAGTGGATTTTTTTAAAATTACGTTTTTGAACATTTGCTGTGTGTCAGCAAAAAATGTTCTATAGTTACATTCAGGGTATGGAACAGGTGATTTAATAAAGTCTTTTTATACTGCTGTCTGAAGTCTCTCTATTATTAATGTAGCTAAGCAGTACGTTCTGCATTATGCTACTTTGATGTTGTTTTAATGCAATGTAATTGACCTCAACATTCAAAAATGTAATCTTTGTTGTTCATCAGTGATAAGGACTTTAGCATTACCTGTAATGGCAAAATGTAAAATCAAACACATCTGAATGTTTACTTTGTTATGTTCCAATTTATTGTTCCTTGAGTAGAACATGAACAATCATTATTACTGTGCTGTACAGTACAATAATACAATACAGTAACATGTGCCTTTTTCTCTGTCTCTTTATTTTCTCTCAAAGCTTTTGAGTCATGGCAGCCAAGCTCAGACCCATACCATTCTCCTCCTGCACAATGTGGGAACTCAGGGAGGTTGCCAGTGTCCCTGAGGACCACATGTGCAGGAAGTGTATCCAGCTGCAGTTCCTGACAGACCACATGACAGCACTGGAGCTGTGCAGGGATTCAGTTTGGAACATCCACGATGCTGAGAATGTTGTGGGTTGCATGCTTAGTCAGTTGGTCACACCACAGTTTAAAAGCCCAGGGAAAGATAGGGAATGGGTGACGAACAGGCAGAGCAGTAACGGGAAGCTAGTGCAGAAGTCTCCTGCAGCCATCTCCTTCTAAAACAGATATATGGCTTTGGCTGGTGTTGGGGGAGATGGGTCATCAGGGGAAGGAAGCAGTAGCCAGGATCATGTGGCTCTGCTGCACAGGAGGGCAGGAAAAAGAGTGCAAAGCTACAGTGGTAGGTGATAAGGGGAATAGACAGGAGCTTCTGTGGATGGAAATGGGACTCCCGATTGGTGCATTGCCTCCCAAGTGCAAGTTTCAGGGATGTCTCAGAGCAGCTGCAGGGCATTCTGGAAGGGGAGGGTGAACAGCCAGTTGTCGTGGTGCATGTAGGTACCAACAACATAGGAAAAAAGTGGATGAGGTCCTACAAGCCAAATTTAGGGAGCTAGAAGATAGATTAAAAATTAGGACATCAAAGGTAGTAACCTCAGGATTGCTACCTGTGCCATGTGCTAGTCAGA
>JARFYF010000012.1:19524502-19535164 GCA_030265395.1 Rhina ancylostomus | reverse complement strand
GTAGAGATTACACAGCAAAATCTGGCCCCCTGTTGTTATGTACGAGCTTTTCTAATTAAAACTTGAGTTCAGTAGTAAAACTCCTCCCCTGTTCAGTACAAATGTCACCTTTCTCCTTTAAAAAGGAGAAAGGGAACATGGGAAGAGTCTAAACTGAAACTCTTAAAAAGGAATAATCAACCAGGATTTCCTCTACTGTTCTCCAACAACAACAAAAAAAGCCAGATTTGTAAATTTTTGGATTTTAGAAAAGACTAAAATCTGGTTCAGTTGCAAAGCCCCAGTGCTTACAGTGGGCTTCAGAAGAGAGGTAGACCATTGAAACAGACAGTTCAACCCACTAAGTCCATGTCAACTGTCAACCACATATCTGCACTAATCCTACATTAATCCCAGATATTTTTACATTCTCCACATTCTCATCAACTCCTCCCTAGTCTCTACCATTTATCTACATACCAGAGGCAATTTACAGTGGCCAATTAACCTTTCAACCCTCATGTGAAGAAACCTGAGCACCCAGAGGAAACCCACACAGTCACAAGGAGATGGTGAAAATTACACACAGACAACACCCGATGTCAGGATTGAACCTAGGTCTCTTGTGCTGTGAGGCAGCAGCTCTACTAGCTGTGCCACTGTGCCATCCTTTATGTGAAAGCAAAACTGAAAATCTCTAGTGGAAAAGAGGAGGCAAAATTATGAAGAAAAGAGATGAAAATGCAGTTTAATTTTTATGCACTTACCCTTTTCTTCATTATTACTAGATAAAGAAGCATCATGTGGAGGAATTCTTGTGCAAAACAATGGTTATCTTACAAGTCCAAATTATCCAAAGAACTATCCAAGTAATGTGGCATGCACGTGGTATATATACGTGTCACATAACCGAAAAGTAAGGTTGAATGTTCTTAATCTGAAGTAAGTACCTGCATTTCCACTTGCACACTGTGACTGTAAATGGTGTCAGAGGTATCTATTAACAAATAACCATTCTTGATGGATTGACTGAAGGGCCACCAATACCCCAGGTGAGCAAATTAAAACTGAAGTTCTTTCTACAGAAGAAATACAATGGTAGAAACTTAGCTATACTTTGCAATAGTTACGAGAATAACACTGAACAGGGAACCAAGTAAATTTTATGTGCAGTTATAAGGAAGTGATTTTATGTGTGCAAAACAAATAAGGTCTGCTTCTCTAAGGAAAGCTCTGTGGGTCTTTGATGAAGGCTTGCTTTTGTGGGTGAGGTGTAAGTTATTTAACTGTTAGGCATTCGTATTTCAAACATAAAGGTGTACTATGAAACCTGTTGATGCCCACTGAACATCAATAGCCACTGTATATAGGCATGATGTAGACACAGAAATGTGCAATTCAAAGTTGTATTCGGTGATATGCACACTCAGTGCTGATCACAGTTCTTTTAGATTACAATTTTTTTAACTGCATAACACTGAAAAAACACAAGTGATTTTCTGGGCCATTATTTAGCAATTTCATGAGTGAAAAGGAAGATCTGTATCACACTAACAATTGTCACTCGTCACCAGTCAGTCGTCACTCAGCTTCTCACACTATGTCACTCAGAATAGAATTTTTGAATTATTCACAGAAGGAATGATGTTTATACTTGCTCAATTGAAGCGCCTTCAAATGAAGATGGATAAGAAGATAAAAAAGTATCTTTTAAACTGTAAAGCAAAAGATTTCATTTATTATGATGTGTGAGTCAATCTCCATACCAGAATTACAAACATTTTTTGGAGAGGAAATGGGACCATGTTTAGTTTATGAGTAGTTTTTACTCCTCACTTCATTCTACGTTGTGGAAAGAGAATGCATTTTTCTAATGTTGCTATCTCTAGCAATTTCACAGCATTAGAAATGCCTTCAGGCTAACTATCAAAATTATTACATTCAATTAGAACATTTTGGGGACAAAATGTTGAGGACATTGCTTCAAAACTAAAATAGAAAGAAATAAAAATAGAAAATATTATTCGTACTCAGCAAACCAGACAGCATCTCTGGAGAGAGGAAAAGAGTTAATGATTCAGATCAATGACCTTTCACCTACACTGCTTATTAAGGTGGGGGGGGGTGGTGCTGGAGGTGGAGACACAAGGGAAACTAAAGGAAAATAGAAATACAGGGAGAAAATTGCAGATTAAGAGATTAAATAAATTGGCCAGCATCTGTGTTAGGGTAAATTTGATTTGATAAATGAGATGATCAGTTTGGAAAGCTGATTGGCAGATCCCTGTCATACTTCTTTATTATATTGATTCGTTTCCTATGTCTCCTAATGGTGTTTGAAAGTATACGAATATGAAGTAGAAATTGAAAATAAATACCATACTTTCAATTTTTTTTTAATTTCTTTCCACAGAATGGCAAGTGTATCAAATTGTAAATCTGATCATATTAAAATATATGATGGGCCTTCATCAAAATTTGATTTGCTTGGAACAATATGTAATGCTTCAGAGAAAACAATTACATCATCATCCAACAGTATGACGATTCATTTTCAGTCTGGTGTCAATGAAATGAATCAAGGCTTTATTGCGGATTTTCACTCCTTGCCATGTAAGTATGTTGAATTTCCCATTTCTACCTTGGAATCCAGTGATTCTACTGACGAAGCCTGGTTAGGTGGTATGCCATCAATCTCTGAAAAGAGAAAATCACAAGGGTGTGGTGATGCTGAGGAAGGGGGTCTGTTGAGAAAATCACATTTGAACCATCCAGATGTCACATGGTAGAAGAGATTGTGGGATGGGAAGGAAGTGGGATATGAGATAAAGGATTCAATGATACCCTCATTGATCTCTGAACCACAGCAGACCACTGCCATATGATTGCCAGCACCCTTGTCTGAGGCATGGTGAGACCCCTTTGCCAATCTTCTGCCACAATCTGAAGTTGTGAATAACCTTCTCCTGCAAGACAGAGAGAAGAATGTATGTGTGTTGCAATATTTATAAATGATATGCCTGTGATATATAAATAGCTTGTGGTGTGTGTAAAGTGTGAGATATATGAGTCTGTTGGAGAGGTGGTAAGTTACTGCGTACATTAGTTACTGATAGCAACTGCTAATGGATGGAAGCCATCCCTGCTTCTATTAACTCTGACCACTGATCATTAATCTCTCTGGCTTCCTCCTTCAATGCTGTATCATTTATTCTTTTGGTAGCTTTCTTAGTCCCCCAATACATGGGATATTTCTTCAGTTGTCTAGTTCTTCTATCTTTCGATAACTTTACAATGAATATTTGGATTCCTAGAGAATTTATCTGAATTAAACAACCTTGTTTGCATGCCCTAGTCAGAAAATAATAAATAAAATAAATACTTTTATTGCTAACACTAAATGCAAAAGAATTGACCACTAAATGTACTTGACTGATACGCATTTAGAAGTGAAATTTATAAACTAGCAACTAAAGAAATTCTCTGAGTTTGAATTATATACATCAATCTTATACTTGCCACAAAATATTAACTTCTATTACTGTCTTTGAATACTAAATTATACTTGATGATTTGGTTTAAAAGCCCCTCCTTCAAAATTCAGGCAAGAGTGTAAATATGTAATGAATATAATTATTTTAATAAAAGGAATTGAATAAGGGCTAAAGGGTGAACATTGGATTCAGTTAATTAAATATATCACATTGTTGCAGCATTTTAGATTTCTGAAATTGAAATATGGTTCTAACTCCATAATAACATTTCTTTCTTGATCAGTGGAGAAGGTAGATAGTTAAGAGTTCTTGCAGAAACCTGGTATTTTCCTGAGGCCTGAATTGATCTTTCCAGTCTATCCATTCCCTAGAATAGCTTGCCTGTGGATATTGGATCTGATACATGGATACAGTTTGGACTTCACTCCCTGTTCTTGAAAAATGATTTGACAAATGTTTACCCTAAATTTTTAATTAAGCATCATCATTCAGGGGACGAGGTACTGGGAAGCAACTGCTGCATGTTGAACATATTGCACAAAATAAGAGAAGAAGGTCATTTAAACTTCTCTGAGCTATAAAACAATTCACCAGGAATTCTCTTCTCAATCTTTGATAAGAGCAAATTTGTTATGATAAAGCAAAATACTCCAGATGCTGGAAATCTGAAATAAAATCAGGGAGTGCTAGAAATATTCAGCAGAGCAGGCAATGTCCAGGGAGAAAGGAACAGTGCTAATATTTTTAAGGTTCATAACCTTTCATTCTTTCATGTAAGGTCATTGACCTAAAAGATTGACTCTGTTTCTCCTTCTAATTGACACTGCAGATAACTGGAAGCTGGAAAAGAATAAAATGCAGCAATGAGTAAGCAATCACTTCTGAATGAGCAATGCCCAGTCTGCTAAAGGGTGACCCAGCACTCACTATCAACATGCAGTAAGAGTTTTTGTAAGGTCCAAGACTGATTATTACCCATCAAACTGTAATCCGCCCAAGAATGGAAATCTGCAAAACAAGCACATTTATTGCATTCTGAAAGAGATATTTTATTGTCAATCATTTCTTTATCATTACTAGTTATAATAACCTGTGGAGGGTTCCTTTTGGCTGACCGTGGTATTTTTCATACTCCAAATTATCCACTTGATTATCCAAATAACGCCAAATGTAACTGGTACTTAAATGTGGACAAGGACCAACAAATAAGGATAGAATTCATAGAAATGCAGTAAGTAGCAGTATTTCTACTTCTCATTGTAACTGCAGATAATTTCAGAGATAGCTATTGCTCAATAGTCATTCTCAATGGATTCACTTGAGGATAATCATTAATATGGGTGAGAATATTTAATCTGAATTAATTACTATCAAAGGGGTGATATTTCTTTTTTTTACCAGCTGCATTGATAGATTTCCAGGATAGAAAAGCCTAATCTGACTCAAGTACCAGTTTAGTTCCTCTTTAGACAACTGCATTGCAGATTTTTACAGGGTCCTATGAGTTGAGTAACACTCAGCATCTCACTATCAGTCAAGCGTCAGAATTAATCAATTCATAAATAATGCAGGCTCAGCCTATATCAGCAGCTGTGGAGCTGGAGGCTGAAGAGGAGGAGGAGGAGGAGGAGGAGGAGGAGGAGGAGGAGGAGGAGGAGGAGAACATCCTCCTGAAAAGACACAATAACATTTTTCTTATAAGGCAATATCAGAACAACAGATCCTAGTGAACTCAATTCCAATTCCTTAGGCCACTACAATCCTTTTGTTACTGACGACTACAGCAGTTGGTTGAATATGACAACAGACAAAGTGGAAGTTATCATTGCAAATCATTCTTATAAACTCAGCCAAGTAAAGATTAGCTGATCACATTTGTTCATTCCTTCGGTGCCTGTCTTCCATATTCCTTTACCTGCCCTGCTGCTACTGTGGGCTTCTTACCCAGTGGCTTCAACACAGCTGGTGGCAGGATGCTGACAGGCAGTGCAGGAACTGTCAGTAGGGACTGAAGAGTGACTTTGAGGAGTTCTAGTCCCTGAGGGCCCAGCTCCAGTCTGCACCATTCTGCCATCAGCAAGGGAAATCTAGGCTGGCTGGCAAACTAGACCACAGCAAGGTTACTGTCAGCAGGACTGGGGTAGGATTACAACTGCTATCATCCAATGAAATGACAGCAGATTGGTGTTCCATGAAACCACAGCCACACCCCTCGGGCAGAAATGCAGACACTTTTCTAATCTGTTGTTTGACAAATTGCCTGAATGCTGTGATATCCGTCATGGTACCCACATCCATGAATGTAGTGGCCTTAAGTCTGCATAGCTGAAGGCTGAGCTTATTGGTTTCACTTGTGTTGAAAAGGGACATCTTGTTTACCTTGCAGACCATCAAACACACTTGGCCTTTCATTATGCATATCAAATAGTGGGCTGCCTCATTGCAGTCAAAATCTGCATCCTCTGCAGCTGAACTTGTGGGTGCTCTCATCCTCAGGGGAGTTGGTACTTATCCTTCACCCTATCCACTCATGCCCAGAAACCAGTCATGTGTAACTTCCACTTCTACAGTAACCTCATTATATGAGGGTTACTCAGAATGCAGTGTCTGAACTGGTGGCTGCATGCTTTAGATTGAGAGACAAATTTCTTTGACCTTCACTCTCATGCTGCATATTGCCTGGATAGGAGGATATATTATCTACCTGAAAGGTGAAAGGCACAAGGGGGAAGGAGTTGTTAGAGCTATATAGTCACTTCACCTTCAGGGATCTGAGATGAAAGGGAAGTGGAACTTGAGAAAGAGGATTAGGTATTAGATACTATTATCCTCAATGGACTCTGTTATTCAGCTGGCTCCAAATACTGTGTTAGCTGCACCAATAATGGTCAGCATTTCCTCTGTGTGAGAGTGTCCTGGGACATACAAAGTTAGGTCTTGGCCCAATTAAGAGAAGTTGGTGGGAGATGAGTGATAAGTATGTATTTCATTGCGCAGCATTGAGAAGTGGGATATTGGATCTGGACCTTGACTACGTGTGTGAGATCAATCAACATTTTCATGAATTGCACATGTCCTTTGGGCTCAACAGCTAATATTGACTTCAAATGTAATTTCCCATTGCCACATTTCTGTCTGACCCCTGTAGTTTCTCCCCCACTTACCTCATTCACCAAGGCCTTGGAGTGGGCTGGTGGGGCAGGGGGGAGCTGGAGAATAGCTACATCTATCTTATTTGCAATCAGCATTACTTCTAACAAGTCGAAAAGACCTGTGGATTAATGCCACCAGTTTGAGAGGTGTGGGTTGGCTTTATTCAGCTCTTGCTCCTGAAATCAATTCAGCCACTGAAGAAAATAGACCCTATGGTGATGCACTTAGGCTATAACTGAAGACACAATGAACTTTTAGCACAAGTTCTCTGTGCACCATGCACTGGATCAAGCAGGCATGGGTAATCATGTATTGCAACCCCAGACCAGTTTAACCCTTTATCTTTTGGATACATATCTAATATCTCTCAATGGTGTTTGTATGCACACATATGAGTTGCATGGTTTCTGAAGTAGCAGCTTTTTGAGACAAGGAGAAATTTCTTTACTCAGAGGGTGATAAACCTATGGAATTCTGTACCACAGAGAGCTGTAGAGATCACATCACTGACTCTGTTTGAAAAGGAGATGGATAAATTTCTAGACACAAAAAGCATCAAAGTGTATAGGGAAAGAGCGGAAATATGGTGTGGAAATAGATGATCATCCATGATCGTATTGAATGGTGGAGCAGGCTCAAGGGGCCAATGGACTACATCTGCCTTGACTTTGCTATGTTGCTATGTTTTTATGTAATCCATGGTCATTCTCCACAGGCTGGAATTTGAAACAAATTGCAGATATCATTTTGTTGCGTTATATGATGGGCCTGGACCAGAATATCCTCTGATTTCAACAGTGTGTAAAGGAACCAGTCTATCATTTCTATCATCGTCCAACAGAATGATGGTTGTTTTTAAATCTGGTAACACTGGAAGTGCTCGTGGTTTTATTGCTTATTATTCCTCTGTTCCATTACAAACAGGTGAGTCTAACCCTGTTCAATGCAGTTCACTTAACAAAATATAAATGTTTTAACATGTATAACTAGCTTCAAACAGTTATTATGCCTCAGCCATCGTTTCCATCCAATCTTATGTTTGATAAATTAAACCCAGTTTTAATTTCATTACCAAACATTTAACAAGAACTTTAACAAAGAAATCAAGGGCATTATGGTCAAACACAATTTTTCTGTAACACTTGGAAATCATGCTTTATGTCATGAGTAACAGAAACAAACAGGTCTGGAGATTCTGTGTAACATGTCTCCTCTACCTTTGTTCTACACACGATCACATTTCTATTTATCGTTCCTTGTCCTCATTCCACTATACCGTAGAAGACTTAGAGTGGGACAGAAGTGCAGGGGTGAAAGTTAATTGAAAACTAAGAATGTAGAGCGGACGTGGAAATAAATTGGCTGCAAAATTAAGGAAAATCCAAAGATGTTTAATTATAAAGAGTAAGAGAGTAACTATGGAAAGAGCAGAGCAGAACGATAATCTGTTTATGGAAGCAGAAGTCATGTGTATAGTTCTTAACAAATGCCTTGTGTCTGTTTTAACAGAAGAACAGGGTGATGGAGGCATTCTGGTTTAGGAATAGGGGAGTGACATTCTGGATGAGATAAAATCTTTGAAATTAGATAATTCACCAGCCCCAGATTAATTGTATCCCAGGCTGTAAAGAAGGGAAAAAATTATTGAGGAATTGACCATTCCAATCCTTTCTGGCCTCAGGTCTGGTGATGGAAGGCTGAAAACCATTAACATTGTACTATTGTTTAAAAAGGGAGAATGCAATGGACCAAGTAATTATAGACCAAGCAGTAGGCAAATTATTAGAAAAAATTCTTGGAAACAGTATTAATTATTATTGAGAAACCCAACAATTAATCAAAACTGTTTTTATCACTTCTTATTTCCCTGATTCTACCATTGGCTTCTCCAAACATTGACTTTCAATTACCTTCACCTTGAGCAGGTGCTGTGGGCATAGTCTGTTGCACTGATTAACTCCTTTTAAAGTTTACCTGTTCGATTTTAAATTTCCCAGAAACATCCTGCAGTTGATCAGTCACTCTCTGTGGCACAAGTAAATCATAAAGAATTTCACCTAAAGCTGTCATTTAATAGCATAAACTCCACAAAAGTAAAGCAATATGTATTTTTTTGTTATTTAAAAAATTATATTTCTATATGCAATCTTGCAATCTATGAGTGCAATCTATGAATCCCTACACTTTGAGGAAGCCTGCAATGGCAGCAAATACTCATGTCAGGTTTGGCTGCTTGTATGAATTGATGTAGAAATGGAGTAATAGAGCCATACAGCCACTTGGCCCTCCATATCCGCACCAACCAGAGGGCACCATTTGTATTAGTCCCATCTTCCAGCACTTGGCCCATAGCCTTCTATGCCCAGGTGATTTAAGTGTTTGAAAAACACAATGATGCTGGAGGAACTCAGCAGGCCAGGCAGCACCCATAGAGAAAAGCAGGCAGTCCATGTTTCGGGTTAGGACCCTTCTTCAAAGAAAGGTCCTGACCTGAAATGTTGACCGTCTGCTTTTCTCCATGGATGCTGCCTGGTCGGCTGAGTTCCTCCAGCATCATTGTGTTTTTCATCTGGATTCCAGCATCTGCAGTCCTTTGTTTCTCTGATTGAAATGTTTGTCTAGACCCATCTCAAATGCTGTCAGCGATTTTGCTTCCACCACTCTCTCCAGCAGTGTTTTTCAGATACTCATCACTCTCTGGGTGAAAAAGCTCCCCCTCCTATCCTCTCTAAATCTTTTACCTCTTAACCTAAATCTCTGTCCTCCAGTTTTATTCACCTCCAATAAGGTGAAAGGTTTCCTGCAGTCTACTCCATCTGTACTCCTCATAATTTTACACATCTCAGTCCTTCTTAATGTCCTTCACTCTGGGGAAAACAGACCCAATTTCTCCAGTCTTTCCTCATAACTGAAATACTTAGGCAACATTCTGGTGATTCACCTCTGCACCTTCTCCAGAGCTATCACATCCTTCCCATAGTGTGATGAGTCAGAGCTGCACATAGTACACCAGCTGAGGTCTGGCCAATGTTTTATAAAGTTGGAGCATAACTTCCCTGCTCTTGTACTCAGTTCCCCAACTAATGAGAGCCAGTATCCCATATGCCTTCTTAACCATGCTATCTACCTGTGCTGCCACCTTCAAGGATCTTTGGCAAGGGATGGCATGGCAAGGGCCCTCTGTTCCTGAATACTCCCTATGACCTAGGACATTGTGTATGTCCTAGCCTCATTGGTACTCCCAAAATGCATCACCAGGCATATATCTGGATTAAGCTCCATCTGTCATTTCTTAGCCCATTTCACCAACATATTGATATCACCCTGTAGCCTAAGACTACCATCCACACTGTCAACAACTCCACCAATCTTCACATCATCTGCGAATTTACTGACCATGCCTCCTACATCCACATCCAAATCATTCACATATATTCCAATTAGCGAGGGTCCCAGCCCCAGCCCCTGTGGAACATCAATGGTCACAGGCATGCAATCACCAAACCAGCTGTCTACCATCACCCTCTGTCTCCTGTTGCCAAGCTAATTTTGGATCCAATTTCCTAACTTGTCCTGGATCCCATGGGCCCTGACCTTTTGGGCCAGTCTCCCATGTGGGACCTTGTCAAAAGCCTTGCTGAAGTCTACGTAAGCCACATTACTGCACTGCTTTCATTAAAACACTTTGTTACCTCTTCAAACAATTCAATCGGATTGATGAGGCAGGATCTGCTCTTGACAGAGCCAAGCTGGCCATCTCTAATTAGTCCCTGTCTTTCCAAGTGATCATTAATCTTATCCCTCAGAAATGTTTCCAATAACTTCCTTGTTAGTGATCTTAGGACTCAGGCCTGTAATTGACAGGCTTTTCCCTGCTGCCCTTCTTTAAGACTGCTGCAGCATCAAGTACCTCCTCTTTATTTGTGCAGACTTGCACCAGAACTTCACCTTGCCCTTTGCTGAGTCCTCCAACTACAAAACCCATTTCCTTTGCAAATATCATTGGAAAGTATCCCATTAGGACATTATCAATACC
>JARFYF010000012.1:19363802-19377866 GCA_030265395.1 Rhina ancylostomus | reverse complement strand
AAAGGTAACACTAATGATTGATCCGTACACAAATGTAAAGGCTTGCACTGTTTTTATTGTTGTATATAGTTTATTTTTTATGAGGAATAAAGTTTGATTTAAAAAAAAATTGAGATCCTATGGATAGAGTTTATGAACAAAGGAAGAAGGAACAATCTCTGCTGATTGTTTACTACGAGCTTTGTAATAGTCAACATGAGAAAGAGAGAGGAATGGATATGTAGACCAATCACAGGGGTACAAGAGTGATAGGGTTGTCATAGGTAGGGAACTCCAGCTTCCCCAGTGTTAATGTGATGGGTTAGACAGGATGAAATTTTAAAGAGCATCCAGGAGAGCTTTTTGAGAGAGTACGTAGATAATCTGAGTGTTCTGATGCAGGGTTTCGCCCCAAAACATTGACAATTCCTTTCCCCCAGCAGATGCTGCTCGACCTGCTGAGTTCCTCCAGCAGATTGTGTGTTGCTCCAGTTTCCAGCATCTGCAGTCTCTGGTGTCTCTGTAGATAAACTAATACGACTTTCAAACAAATAATATGTTTAATTGCCTATTATGTAATTCTCATTCTTGTGCAGCGTAGCCAGGAGAATATTCCTTTCTCTGAGGAAAGGTGGGTGCATGTTTCTATCAAAGAAGCTGAAGAGCAAAGAACTGGCACTCTTCAGCTCTGGGTTGACCTGGGCAAGAGCCAGTGTGGACAGTATGGGCCAAATGACAGCATCCTGTGCTGTAGTCCTCTCTAATTTATACGAAGGACTAGACATCAAGGTCAAAAGACCCTGATGGGAGTTATATACAGGCCTCCGAATAGTAGCTAGGATGTGAGGTACACATTACAACAGGAGGTAGAAAAGGCACGTAAGAGAGCCAATGTTATGGTGGTCATGGGGATTTCAATGTGCAGGTAGACTGGGAAAATCAGATTGGCACTGGATCCCAAGAAAAGGAATTTGTAGAATGCCTATGAGATGGCTTTTCAGAGCAGCTTGTAGTTGAGCCCACTGGGGAAAAGGCAATTCCAGATTTGGTGTTGTGCAGTGAACCAGATTTGATGAGGGAACTTAAGGTAAAGGAACCCTTAGGAGGCAGTGATCATAATATGATAGAATTCACCGACACCCTAAATTCAACCAGACAGCTGTGGAGGCCAAGTCATTGGGTATATTTAAAGTTGAGGCTGATAGGTCCTTGATTAGTAAAGGCATCAAAGATTATGGGGAGAAGGCAGGAGGATGGGGTTGAGGGGGAAAATACATCTGCCATGATCGAATGGCAGAGCAGACTCGGTGGGTCTAATTCTGCTCCCACATCTTATAGTCTTAAATCATTTCTGACTACTACCATTAACGTAGAACCAGCTTGATACAAGGATGTGAAACTAGAAAATGTGAAATGCATGAGACAGTCCACTCAGCTTATTGGACTTCTTCCGACAGGATTATAAAGTTAATGTCCTACTTGCTAACCAGAAGCTGAAATATTTAAGTGCAAATAATTATATATCAAAAGAACAATGATTATGAAAAGCTCTTCAAATAGCACATTAGTTCATGATTGTTGAACCTTAAAGTATTCAAAGAATACGTGCACTCACCTTTGGTTTACTTTCAATACCAGCAAACTTCAGGTATTGCATATATGAGAGGCTTAGTGGCTTCAAGGACTCAACGATCCACCCCAATGTTGCCAAAAGCTGTGTTAACTCAAGATCTTTAGCACCAAAGAAACCAATCCTCCTGACAGAATTGATATGCCTCCTGCAGCAAGATATTCAAATCTTCAGCTGCAAAGAGATAGTATAAATGCACATCTCCGCTGTACTATTATGAATAATTATTCCACCCTCATATTATGAATAATTATTCCACCCTCATATTATGAATAATTATTCCACCCTCATGATTCCTCCAACTCACTAAGAGAAGATGCCACACTAAATGTAGTTGTTCCAGTTATGTGTGCCATGTGCCGAATATAATGGATTAACCTTTATCAGGAAAAATTCCTATTAGATAAACCAACATCTCAACACTCTTAGTAAGTGTGCAAATGAGGCATTGACATATGTAGCCATAACTTTGTTGTGATCATAACATTAGGGTTGTAATTACCTTGAGAGCTACATCGTGCTAGTTTACCGCTGATTTGTGAGCACCCAACAATTCAGCATTTCTACAGCAGAAATAAAACATGAAAATCCAAAGGCTATTAACAAACTAATGACTTCTTCTCCCTGGGATTTGGCTCTTAAAATTCAACAGCAATGCTATCTGATGCATTTGTCTCTACTTCAATTCTGCTTTGAGAATAAGTTAATTTCTTAATAACAAATGATTAAAAGTTCAGAAATATTGGACAAATAGCCCAAAATTCTACGGTAATCTGAGAACTTTGTGTAGTGACTTTATTTGATAGTTCATATTATTGGGGGGGGGGGGTGGAATTTCATTTATGTTGTGTTCAGGTTGCCTCTGCAGCTCAGGCTCTATTTCAAGCAAACAGCAGCATCTCTGGAACTTACTGTTAGCTTCCTATTGATTCAAGTTACACATCATCTATAATTGAAATTCACAATGGTTTAAAGAATGTATACTAGGAAACAATCTTTATACTTCATCTAATGATTTACAGAACACATTTTATACTCATTGTAGAATGATACACCTTTTAATCAAACTAAATTAGTTCAATTGATCTTGTAAAACGTGCTTAACATGCATGTAATATGATACTGAGGTATCACTGGTATCTTTTACTTATGTCTCACATGTAGGCAGAGGACACGGCTTACTGCACCAATTTATTTTGACCTAAATCAATATAACAGGACCTGATGCAATGTAATTGCTGGGCTGCAAATTTGATTGTGCCAAATCTTGGCATGTGGGGATCACCCTTCATCCTTATAATAGAAGTAAACCAAAGTGGTACAACTTAGAGTTTATTGCAAGGGAACTCATAAGAAATGACCAGACCCATAACTGCAAAAGAAGATTTTTATAATTTACTGCAGCAAATTGCCTGGAAGCACACTCAAAGTATTTCTTAAAAACTAAGGTCTGATTATGGAGGACGCAGGTAGAAGAGGTTTGCTTCTACACAGAGTTTTTCCACCAGCTGTGAACATGCTCAACCATTAACTTAAATGACTATTCTTAAACCTTAGTTTGACTTGGTACTTTGTAGCATAGGAAATTAAAAAATGTTTTCTAAAATGGGACGAAATTTAATATTGATTTAGCATGTCCAATCCTTCTGTTTTCTCCTATTAAAATGGGCACTCAACCAGATTTAATACAGATATTCCAGTTATTAGAAACTGGAAAAATGCAAATGTTTCCAACTCTACCCTACACAATTTTGCTTGAAGAGAAATCATAAAAATGATTTATAACCCTTGTAGTCTAACAGTAAAAAAACCATAAACAGATTAATGGAAGCAAAAAGCAAAGTAAACTCTATTACTATCTGTAAATTTCAAACTGTATGATGAATGATACTTTGTAATCCATTATGCAAAAAGTTCCATAAATTTTTACATTCTACTTCTTCATCTCAGCAGTGTGTGTCTGTTACAACATTAATAATTTCCAATACACAATTTAGAAAGGCAAGGAAAATATAAAAATCATGTATTATTTTATTGTCTCAGATGAACAAACATTGTCCAGGACACTCCTTACATAGCCAAAAATAATTTAAACATTTTTTATAGATTTATATAAAAAGTTCAGCAAAGATAAATAAAAGTTTTTGTTAGCAGACTAAATCAGAAATACACATTTTCCCAACTCAAATATTAGATATTTTTAGTTCACCAGTAGTTGAATATAGTCCCCTATAATAGTGTAAATGCTGTCAATTTTTTCACCCAATCCATACAAAATGTTTTCAAGTAAACAGCAGTAGCACATGCAATGTCAGAAGCAGTACCAGTGCCAACAAGCTTAGCAAATCTACAATTATAAAAATAAAAAATATTGAACTAAACATATAAACATTTTACGGGTTCCATAGGTAACTTTTCCCCACAGGCTTCTTTTAAGAATAGCTAATCATACACAATATATTTCCACATGTGGAAAAGAAAACTAATCAAGGAAGGAATCATATTTTCATCCTCGCTATCTAGTTCTTTTTTGGTGGTAAAAATTGCAATTTAATTATTTCAATTTTCAATGTCACAGTGGAAAAACAGAAGCATTAGTGTGTTCAGAAGGTAATGTCAGGAACAGTTTTACTCTCAGTTTAGAAAGTGGTCATCTTTGATATTTGTACTATGTTACATGTTGTGTTAACCCTGTTCAACAATAACAGTTAGTAGCAATTGAACTATTTCATTTACAACACAAATTGTAGACAACCAATAGCAAAATACGTTAACGCTAGAAGCACAACTACACTGCCTGGTTGATAATAAAAATGAAAGCCCTGCATTAATGTATTTTATTCTTTTCCAAGTATAAATTTAAACCAAGAAAACTACAAAACTCTGGCATGCAAGATCACAGGATATAAACATATGAGATTAAGCTGCTGTAGATGAGATTAATGACAGTAAATATTTTCATCAAGTCATGTCACATCACCATTGTTAAAATAATTAAACTAGCTGCTTGAATTTGGAAAATCCTAACATTCTAAAGGCCCTCCAAAATTAATAACAGTACAGAAGACTTAATGTAAATCTAGTACAACTTTGAAAACTATAGTAAATAATTTTCTGTCAATTGTAGCATTAAAGTTATTCAAGCTACTATTAATTTTGTTTATCAAAATCCACCAGCAAATTAATCATTTAATTGAAGTAAGGTTGTGGAATAAAGTCCAGCAAATGCTTTAACTTCAAAAATTTGTAACATGAAAAGTACCCTCCAAGAAAAGCAAATGTATTTTTACAAAGTTGTAATGAGTTAGCTTTTCCTACAGGGGGCTACCATTTTCCAAATGATTCCCAGAGTGAAATGCTGAAATACCATGTTGATAGCTCAGCCTTTGCATCCAGGACTCTTCTTGCTTACCATTTTCAGTTGAGCAGCAGAAAGTGGCAGCAGTGAAGAGCAAATTAGGAATAAAACATCTTACAGCATCCGAACATCAACATTCCCAGTACTGAGATCATAAATTGGATGCAAACATTAATGTAATACACAAGATATTGCAAAATCTTGAAAAGGAATAAGCTGTGCTATCCACACAGTATGCAGTATTAATTCCTTCCTATCTAGATAGCTCCCCACGTTTGGCACAAACTGCGAAGAAACAGTAGAAAACAGCTCCC
This sequence comes from Rhina ancylostomus, assembly GCA_030265395.1. Lineage (NCBI taxonomy): Eukaryota > Metazoa > Chordata > Chondrichthyes > Rhinopristiformes > Rhinidae > Rhina > Rhina ancylostomus. The sequence continues at coordinate 19,372,585 of JARFYF010000012.1, read as the reverse complement.
AAAGAAATAAAGTTAATTTTCCATACAAAACAATGAATATTAATGACAACTCCTATACAGTATGTGTGAAATAAATATTTTATCCCTAATTCTTCAGTGGAAGATATGTTAAGTATATCCTATGATTAAAAACTGCAGAAATACTAGGAGCTTAATAAGGGTGAAAACTTGATTTCCGTGCATATTAATTAAATAGGATTTAACAGATGTACCATAACTCAAGTGACCACCATATGTTCATCATGAAAATATCCTCATGAACTCAACCTAAATGCAATGCCAAATTACTATTAATGCTCAGATCAGGTGTTTCTACAAGTCTTTACAAAAACTATTTCCACTTAGGAACATTGATCAGTTAAGCTGAATATTGTGTCCAAGACATTCACCCTCTACCCCCTTCAAGGATTTTAAGGTGAGAAGTATTTGGTGGATATCTGCTTATCTTTGATCCAGCATATATAATTAAACATATTTAACAAAAATCCATGCAGCACTGTTCACAGTACACCCCATGACATTATCAGAAACTTCCAGTAACTTTTGCAGTTCACAATTAGTGAAATAAGTATTGCACAGGCAACCTATAAAATGAGCTATACTCTATCAATTTAAACTCATCCAATCAAATTACATTATTTCCTACAGTAAAAGGTCAATTTAAGAAAAAAATGTAACATTGTGCAATATAGATCATATATTGATACATTTGAAAACTTGGTTCCAGAATGTAAAGTCAGGCACTTTAAGCTAAAAGGGTTTTGGTGCAGTTAAAAACACAGATCCAAGTTAAAGACTTAAGAATCAGGTTCAAGATTTTCCATAATGGAAATCCTTCCTGACACAAATATATAAAAAAGTAATCTGTATGTTTAGTGACAAGGTGCAGTATCTTACGGACCAAGGCAGTACACCATCATGTTCTTTAGGCACAAAGTAGGCAGATAATGGAACACCAAATTGATCCAAATGTATCCATAGATATTAGAACATGGAATCTGTTAGAAAGATCTTAGCAGGTGCTCTTCACTACATAGAGGCAAACCTAGAAGCAAAGGTTTAAATACAAGAATGAACTCTTTGTCTGCCTTACAGCTCCCAGAGATCCAAAACGTGTGATATAGACCTTCAACTTCCACTTTCAGATGTCACTGACAGGAAGGCTGGCATCATCCAGATCCACAGGAACAGGATAATTGTCCTGCATGCCATTTTTACCTTGAGGGACGGAATCATCCTTCATTTTGGCAGCTGGTTTTCTGGTAGAGACAGTCTGGTTCTTGTTCTGCCCTGACTGAGCCATGGAAGGAGACTTGTGAAATCCTCGCTTCTCCTGGTTATGTTGGGGATTGTCGCCTGCAGGGCTACTGGTGGTGAGAAAGTGGGGATTATAGATAGCTGGTGTTTTTGAGGAAGATGAGACTGCACTGGATTCTGCTGTGGAAGCGTCGAGAGGCTCCTGTAAAGAGGATTGTTGATCAGACACACAAGGGCATTAGTGGCATGTCAATATTTCAGAGTCAGATTTTATTCTCTGTAAAACAAAAGCAGAAAAACCACAGAGCAAAGCATCAGTAATGATGTTAGTAAGCAAACACTATCAAAGGAGAAGCACAGCATGTTAGGTAGTGAAAGAGGACCAGGGCCAATAAAACTCAAATGAGAAAATATGCCAGTTGGTACACAATTTGTATGTCTTTAAAAACCCAAGAAAATTCTCAAAGATTATTTACAAGAATTGTTAAAAAGACAGGACCCCAAAATCTTATGAAATGCAATGCTTTTTTTTAAAAAAAAAATGACATGACATGCAATCCACATCTTTCACCTAACCTGTCAAAATTTCTAGTAAAAGTGCAAGAATGACAAAAATTAAACATTTTACCCAAAAGACTCCTTTTTACCTCTCATGGTATCCAATGGGATTTTTTTTGGACAGAAAAGTTACTCTCTTTGAAAAGTACATTTATCAAGAAAGCTTGTTTTAATTTATTCCTTCCAGAGGCACATTGTAGCAGTCATATAATCTGCAAAATGCACTATAGCTCCTGTCAAGTTTCCCTATTTTGGGCATTATACTTCTGAGCAAATTTCTGTAATATTTTTAAATTTGCTCACAAAGCTGCTTTATGTAACCATGGCAATAAAACCCATGCTTCTCCAAATCAGACTACTGTTAAGTACATGGTTGATTTAAATTTTTAAGTAATCAACAGAGTGCCTGGGGGGGGAGGCAGAGTTAGTGGGGGAATTTAGTACTCAGAGGGTGGTAGGGATCTGGAACTTGCTACCTGAAAGGGTAGTAGGGGCAGAAACTCTCAATTCATTTCAACAGTAGGTGGGTATGTACCTGGAGAGCTGCAACCTGCAGGGCTATGGGCCTGGTGTTGGAAACTGGGATGATGTGGCATAGCATTTTTTCAACCAGTACATACACAATGGGGCAAATGACTGCCTTCTGTTCCAAGTTATCCATGAATGTACAATGTAAATAATTTTACTAGTTAAAGCCTAAATCAGTGTCTCAGTGAAATGTTTTTTTATGGTTTCTGAGATTAAGGAAGAACATGCGAAAAACATCATTATCAAAAACGTAGAGTAAAATAGAAGTTTTAAAATTTTAGATAAAAAATGCTTCAGACATGAAGCAAAAAGGAGTGGCCTGTAAGGTGAACCTAAACAACCATATTTTCTACAGTTTAATAAATCAAATAGTATTTAATTTTAAATTCCAGGTGTACTGTGACAATGAAAAAAAATAAGTAAACTACAGACTGCTGAATTCTTGGAAGACATGGGATAAAACCATGTTGAAACAAAGAATTCTGGATCCAATAAATAGACCACAGCTAAATTTGTATAGGATACCATGAGCATTGAAATGAGACTCAATTCACATCAGACGCAATGTTATTGATCATGAGTAAATAAATTCCAGGAGTACTTCTTAAAAATATCGTAGATTAAGCCTAGGCCTTGAACAGAATGCAATTTCCAAATTCACTATTAATAAAAGATTATACAATTGATGAACTGTTCACCAATCACTTTAGATTTTGAAATTTCAAAACCAGCATTGTAAATTATGAGCAATATCTGGTTTTTAATAAATGGTTTTAAGAATGTAAATGGCAGTGAAATTTTACAGTGACAAATCTCTTTAGAAATCAGTCTCACTTGTAATAAATTTTGTAATCAAATACAAATTTCAGAGATATTCAATTCTCTCTTCAGATTAGATTTGCATTTCAATGCATCTTTTTATATCACCATATTGACAGGTACAGATGAAATACCAGTATTTGATAACCCATTTCTAGTAGGTAGTTAATTCATATTCACATGAGCACTTATAGCAAGCAATGAACACTCCAAGTCTTTTTAACTCATGCAAAGTGCACAGCAATTGAGAACTGATAGCTCCAAAGACACTTAGAATATCGGTAACAGCCTGACAGATTAACATGCACCTATGCAGATTATGTTATTGAACCTCAAACTGTATTTGAACAGTAACTTGTCAGATAATTTTACAAGGTGGTACAGAGCAAATACAATGGAAATTATAAAAGAAATCAGATTCAATGTGGACTATTAATGTCTACAAATCATACTACAAACTGAACAGGGCAGCATCAATTAACTCATACTCACAATTAACAAGTTAACCAGATAAAGCAAAAAAAAACCCATATGCAGCAGTGGAGATAAAGCAAAAAAAACCCATATGCAGCAGTGGAGATGTTTTATCTTGCACACAATGAATTGAAGTATCATCACTTGAGACACCAATTGTATAGTTTGGAACAAATTTCTAAGCTAAGATTCAGAGGAAAAAACGGGGACAATATACCATTTTACAGTGAATTAATAAGTAATCAGAAACAAAATCTCAATTAATCAAGGTATTTAAATGAAATGAAAATTTTGTACTAGTTTTACTGAACGTGGTTACAACTTAAGCTCTGTTATATTGGCTTTTGAGATCAAAACCTATACTTAGAATGCCTTGTTAAAATACACATCCATGTCTGAAAACTACTCTCAGCAAATCCACAATCAAGACTAGTATGACAGAACAAAATGATGAATGTAAAAAAAGTGAAATCAGCATGTGCATGATGTTTCTTTCTCCTCAAATCTGTTAAGTATTAATTATTAGAGTGTAACACCCAATTGCCTTGAAGGGAACACTCTGCATGAATATCAGACTGGGTGGGTGAAAGACAAAATAAAAGCAAGCCTCCCCCACCCCATTAAGTAAACCTGCTCAATAAAATGCACAATTCAAATGAACATCAAATTCCAGAATAAACTTGAAATCATTAACAGAATATACAGAACAAATCCAATAGTTATATCTTTGAAATTAAGTAAGTTATGGGATTTATGCCATGAAGATGGCATACATATCTGCACACCAAAATATGCTCATGCAAATCAGTTCTATTACTATGGCGTCATACATTCCAGAACACACATTCCAGAACACACATTGCATGCAAAGACATGATTGCAGACTTTACTCAAGATCAGTGATCAATCTGTTGCAAGTATTGTTAATTAGCATTAATGCATGGTCCTTGGTATTGCTGTGATAGGTTAGCTGTGCCATAAATAAAAATGAGGAAATATGAACTCTCATGCAAATTACTCAAAATGGCAATAACACCATGGAGGATTAAATAAAGAAACACTTGCACCCACAGCATTTATTTTATATGGTGACCAACATTCATAGATGTTTAAAGTTCCAACTGTGGAATGGTTTCTTTTTCATTTATTTCTCATTATATAACTTCTGTTCTCCATGACTACTGCAATACGAAATGACAGGGATCCAAATCCAGGCCATATTTCTTTAGTGGTATATTTTTTTCCTTCTTTGGCAGATGGAGTGCTCTTCCACTATCCAAAACTCCCTGTACAACCTTAGTTCAGAGAATGGAGTGAAGCCGATTCCTTAATAAGCCCCATGGCAAGCTGACTGTGTTGCCAACATATATAATGCTTGCCTCAGAAACTACAGGCAAGTCCAGTCTTCTATTTAAACATGTTAGCATATTCCTTGTTCTAGCTGTGGCACATGTTAGAGAGGAATCATTATGGCAGATGTGAATTACATGGATTTCAAATCAACATGAAAAGTCTATCAATTTGTAGCAGAGAGAAAGTTAAAATTATACAAGCTGTTTATTTCAGGAAGGGATAAAAGTATTAGTTTCAATTTTGATTGATAAATCAGCGAATGAACTAATAATTTAATGTCCATTATTTTTTGCCAACTACAGGAAAAAAAACTTCCGGCACAAACAGAAGTTACTAGATTCTAATCCTCCTTAAAAATGGTTGTTTTACATGAGAGCTCACATACATGCCGCATTCACCAGTTCTTGATGTATACCTCTGTATACAAGGATTCGACAGCCGTCTGGCTTGCCGCATCTGGAAGAACACAGTGCAAAGCTCAAATTAGAGTATCCGACACTCATAAGGATAGCAGAGAAATAATAGAAAACACAGTCATATACTTGCATGTTAAGGTAACAGCCAACCAAATCAACATATTTCCCAATTCCATACTTCTGAAGGCACCAGCTTAATTTAACTGGGTTTTAAATCTCTGCATTTTTTGCATTGTAATCTGAAAATAGTTATAGAGTAATATGACTGCGTAATCTTTGCGGAAAAGTAAAACCAAGAAAGCTACCTTGAGAAATAAGATTAATAGGAAGAAATATTGAATTACAGTATAATTTGACTACAGAAAACAACCTCAGCTTTTGAAGCTTGACATTCAATGTTAAAATGATATAAACTGACAACTGAGGACCTACTTAGAAAGTACAATATATGCTGGAAAAAAACACATCCCATCATTTACACCACAGATTTTTGTTTAGAACTCCATGCAAATAGAAAACACTTAAGTGGATGATTGAAAGGAATGTAATAAAAACTAACTTCTTTGTACTGATACAAGTTATTTTAGTCAATCCTTTAAATCTCTCATTTCTTGTTTTACACAAATGCCAATTTAAATAGAAATCACCATTTCTCATGAGTGTCTTATTAATAAATAATCTTTAAAATGATGCTGATTAACCAAGTATCTGCAGATTATTACTTATGTCTAAAGAATGATGAATGGAAAAGTAAATTATGAATTTACAGAACATAATTTACTGAATGTTTATACATTTGGTTTTCCTAGTATTACGACTTCTCTCTCAACTGAGTTGAACCACTGAGAGAGGGCAGGAAACAAAGGAGCTATGATGATCATATAATAATTTTGATAGAAGTCAGGGATGGGAAGGAAAGGAATGAAATGAAGATAAAATAATTTAATAATTCAAGGTGATGGAAAAAAAATGCTTGCCCAGTGGTTTCAAACATATCCAAAACATTAATACATAGACATACAGAAGCTGCTGATCTTCCAGGACCTCGCTGTGCAACTATTGCACCTGATATTGCCTTGATCCAGTTGTGCATATCTTCAGGGCTGTCAGTCTGAAAAACAATATTTTGTACAAGGTATTTGTTACAGTAGCATTCATCATCTTGCCAATAAAAAATAGTTAATAGCTAGTGTTCACATCCAAATTAGAGGCTATATTTTCCTTGGTACAAAAGGTAATAGCACTCATGAATAGCCATCTAGAGACAAAATGAAGTTCTTATATGGCTACTTTCCAATCATTGAGATACATGAACTGGATACAAAAGGTAATCTGCAAAGTAATTTGCAACAGGATCATTGATCAGCTTTTAGGAATTGTAATGACTTTGAACTATTTAATCGTTTTCTGCACAAGGTTTTTTTCTAAATTCCTTCTACTACAGACTTAAAAAAATATTTGTTTTTTTGCTTTTGTCTTTGTCTAACTAAAGACAACAAGATGCTCATGAGACTGATCTTTCTCATTGACTGTAAAATTAACTCATGGGACTTCCACAGAATTTGAAAAACACCATATGTTAAAAACTATTTCAGTCTTTTCTTGATGCTAAAGCAGCAAGATCAGCAAGATACAAGGCATGACAGATTTTTTATTTTGAAATTCAGTTGATTATGTTCCATTGATCGAGGAAAGGTCATAATACTGGGGAGAATAGACCAGACCTTACATTGTTGAGTATGATTGCTTTCTGATTCCAGGAAGTGAGGCTTGTTTATTGTGCAAAGATACACAGAACTGAGCAAATCTGATCACAAATGCCTTTAGTGTTTTGGCACTGGAATAAAGCTACTACATGTTTCACCTGAAGCTTTAGCTCACCAGTTCCGTCTTTGGAAAAATTTAAATATAAATGTGAAAGACATTAATATCTAGTCCAGGACACACTGCCATATAAAATAGTATTGGGCAGTTAGTGAAGTCCCTCAGAAGTAGTTAAAGCCATTTAAGTGAGCACTTGACAGAACCTAATGAGTATCTAGAAATTCAAATAGATAAGCTTTATTTTTCACATCATTTATTTTTCACATCATTTATTTTATAGTTGGAAATACATTTCTTTCCCATGAGTGAAGCACAAAATGACTGTCCAGGTTGTGGCACATCACTTCTGAAACTCAATTAGATGCTTGGAGGCTGTGCCATGTATGACAACACAATTCCTGAGACTGCCCTACTTGGTAATTATTAAAAGCATTTAATGGTAACTTACTGGAAGAGAGGGTTGATAACTGAGCACTAACTGGTGTGAAGAAAGTTATATTGATATGATTATGTAAGGAGAATGTTGAAGAAATCCTATAATGAGAACAGATTGGCTAGACTGGAGATGTTGCTTTGCAACAGGAGAGTGAGGGGAAATTTAAAATGAGTCCTGACCGGCCCAGAGTGGGCAAATAGAAGGGGCATCCAAGAACGATCTCATCACAGATGTTAGCTCTAGTCACTGCATGCGATCTCAGTAAATGACTGGATATTACAGGGGCCATGGTGCCAGACAACATTACAACTGTGATACTGAAGACCTGTTTTCCAGAATTAGCCACGTCTCTACCAAGCTGCCCTGATAAAGTTACAATTGTCATTCACCAATTATGTGGAAAACTGCCCAGCATGCCTTGCCCATGAAAATCTAATCCAGCTAATACCAACCCATTGATCCAAGCTCAATTAGCAACAGGGGGTTTAAAAAAAGTGGTTGTTGACAATAATATCAAGCAACATTTGCTTATCGATGCTTAATTTGGGTTTCACCCAGACAGTATGGCTGCTGTCTTCATTACAGCCCTGTCCATGTTCAGAACAGAATTCCCAAGCCATGACAGCAGTGGCCACACTTAACAACCAGGCAGCGATTAACCAAATGTCAAACCAAGCTTTGTAAGACTGAGGGTAATTGGAACCAATGGGCTATAAATTCCACTGGCAGGAAGACAGTTGCTGTCATTGGAGGTTACCAGGATAATGCTGCAGGAGCTCCACAGGGCAGGGTCCTAGGCCCAAATATCTTTAGCTGCACTCCATCTTTTCATGGGCATTAGGTATGAGCAATAAATACTTGCCTTGATAATAACAACCACATCCCAAAAAAGCCCACTTAGCTGGTGGAAGTGGTACCAAATGGAGTTCCTTTGTGGACTGGCTCCCCCTCCATATTTTGGGTGGATGACGGTGACAGATGTGTTAACACCCTTCCTGAGATGGTATACATGACTCTTGCCACAAAAGTGTTTGCACATATTGCATAAAATTTTGCAGATTAAACAGCAAAAGAAAAAAAACTGCACTTATTTGCCTTCTTAGAAAGAAAAAAAATTG
>JARFYF010000012.1:19321416-19332584 GCA_030265395.1 Rhina ancylostomus | reverse complement strand
GACTGAGTTTAATGTTATTCCTGTTTCAGCTTTCTATAGGTTACCACCATGTATTCTAAATTAACACATTCAGATATTGAAAGGACAAATGTCATTACACACAAGTCTAAACAAAATACATATTGTACACTTGTCAAGTGCTAACAGGAAGAGCTTTGTTTTAGCATTCATTCAATGAAAAAAGGGATAGTTGTCAAATTCCACCTAGTGGATGCTGTTTAGTTGCAATCCAATTAAGGAGCAGTATAAACAAGTGTGTTTACCCATTTAAAGTAGTTGTCAAAATGAAATTCTCATGGACTTCCAACAGTGATTGTGTTAATTATTACAAACACACTTCAAGCAATCAAGATTTATATTTAGATTACACTTTGGGAGAACAGAAGTATTTCACCCACTCTTATGTATTAATTCAAAACAAACAGCTCAAAACTATGCACAAAGTTGTGCCAATTACTGTATTTTCCATTGTTTTCAAGACCTTCAAATTAAACCTTCTATAGTGTCTAAAACAGCAGTCAACCAATAAAAATACATATGTAAATATTAAAGAATGATCTTTTAAAGCAACAACTCAGGCAGAAGTTTCAAATTCACTAGTAAGTTGTACATGTTTAAAATCCTCTGCACCTCATCAAGTCAACAATACCCTTGCACATCTTCTAATAAAATAATTCAAAAAATAAGATATCAGAATTTTGTAAAAATGAGAATGAGACCAGTTGCCGCTTAATTTCGAGACTGCTTTTACAATTTTTTTAAAAAATACATTCAAACCCAGAATATCAGAACATCTTCCATGGTCTCCAAGAGTTAACTGGGAACCTAATTTAATTCAACTTTATGGGAATTCTGTGACTAATTCTATGACCCATCTCGAGTAGTTTCCAGTAATGATCAACTGGCTTTCTAAAAAAAATATGGCAGTGCTCCACACACATCATGATGAAATCACACATTACTCTGGCATTCTGAAAGCTGTAGATACTATGCCTCCTTGTACAACATACAAATGAGCTTTAAAAATGCAACTGTATGCCTACAGAAATAATAATGGAACTGAGACAAAAGCTACAACATAATGATGAAGGACAATGCAGCACAGAAGCACCATTCAGCCCAACAGAATGTGCTGCTGTTTATAGTACATTCCTTCTCCTATTCCATCCACTACATCTTAGTCCTTTGGTGCATCTCTCAATTTGTATGTATATACATATAAACGAATATTAATATAGCAAAACATTCCAAAATGCACCAGTGGAGCAAATCTAACACCAAGATGCTAAGGGCAATTGACCAAAAGTTTGGTCAGGAAGTTGATTTGAAGGCAGTGTACTAAAGGAGGAAACAGAATCACAAAAATGAGAATGAAACCAGTTGCCGCTTAATTTCAAGGACTGCTTTTACAATTTAAAAAAAATACATTCAAACCCAGAGCATTCCATGGTACTCCTTTTAATTTAATGAAGATGAGCAGTGCCTATCCTTATTTTCAATTGAAAAGATTCTGAAACCAAGACAGCCCTGCTAATAAAAGTAGTTCCAGTTTTTTTTGGGGAGGGATTTCCAGGATCTAGACCATGCAACAATGAAAGAATAGCAATGTATTTCCAACTCAGGCTGGTGATCAACTTAGGCAAGGAATCGGGTCATACTTATCCCACGCACCATTACTCTTCATTTCTTGATGGTAAAAGGTAGTAGGTTTTGGACCTGCTGTTGATGTAACTTAAGTAATTGCAGTGGATTTTGCAGATGGTACACTCTGGAGACATGGCGGAAAGGAGTTAATATTTAATATGGTAGAATTACCAATCAAGTAGTCTGTTTTGACCCAAATTCTGCCAAGCTTCGAGTGTCATTGGAGCACCACACATCCAGGGAAATGGAAAGTATTCTATCTCACTTCCGACTTGCGCTTTTCAGGTAGTGAAAACACTTTAGGATATCAGGAGGCAAGTCATTTGTCATGGGATACTGAACCTCTGACCTGCTCTTGAGGCCTCAGTATTTATGAACTGGTCCAGATGAGTTTCTAATCAACACTGAACCCAAGGAGATTCATGGGTGGAAGACAGGAGAGACTACAGGGTAGATCAGCAAACTGACCAGAACATTGTGGTAGAGGGAGCCATTCAAGCTGTTGCAATGAAAGAGAATGTAGTAATGACAAGGGGCAGCACAGATAAGGGAATAGATAACATTTTATGTAGCTAAGCATGGATCCCAAAGGCCATGATGCCTGCCCAGTGCCAGAGTTCAGAACATCTGAGGCTAATGAGGAACTAGGAATAGAGGGCAAAGAGACAGTTGTCACAGCTCAGGGAAACTAATAGCATGGATGAGACCAAGGAAGAGGTTCTACTCAAGGGATAGAATCCAAATTAAAGAGTAATGATCTCTGGTTTACTACCGGAAGCACATGCAAATTGTTATTGAGTAAATAAGATCAGAGAATTGAAAGCAAGGCTCAAGGATTGGTGGAGAAAACACATCAGTTTTCAATTACAGGAAATGCAGCATTTGTAACAAAATTGTTGAAATAATGGTTACAAGTAGCTGTGGTTGCAAAAGGGGTTGGGTAACATATTAAAGATTGGGCTAAATGCGTGGAGAGAAAGGATCATTAAAAAAAAGAAAATAGAATCAGTTTGGGCAGAGCTAAGAGAAAGGGCAGAGAACAATGGCGGAAGTTGTATACAAGTCCGCAGTAGTAGTCGTGAAGGGCATGGTGCAAATCAGGAAATTAAAAGGGGCATGTAACAAGGGGATAATACAATAATCTCTAAATATGAGCAAACCATAACTGAGCAAGCCAAATTAAGAGTGGAGGACAAATTCATGGACCAAGAAGGAGATAATTTTCCAGATCAGTATGTTGAGGAAGCAATTGTTAATGAGCTTGCACATGACACCAAAACATAGTAGACAGTGACGAAGATAATTTAAGATTACAACAGGATCTAGATTAACTGGGAAAGTGTGCAAAGGAATGGCAGATGGAATTTAATTCACAAGTGCAAAACGCTGCACTTTGGTAAGTTAAACCAAGGCAGGACTTGGACAGTAAACGGTAGGGTCCTGGAGAGCGTTGTAGAACAGAGAGACCTAGAGGTACACATACCTAGTTCCCTGAAAGGGACGACACTATAGACAGTAGATAGGGTAGTTCAGGCAGCATTTTGGACGATTGCTTTCATCAGTCAGGGCATAGAGTAAAAGAGTTGAGACATCATGTTACAGCTGTACAGGATGTTGGTGAGACCGTACTTTAAGTACTGTGCGCTGTGCTGATCTCATAGCTATAGGAAGAATGTCATTAAGCTGGAAAGGGGACAGAGAAGATTCACAAGGATGTTGCCAGGACTGGTCAGCTTGAATTACAAGGAGAAACTGGATAAGCTGGGGCTGTTTTTCCTGAGGCATAGGAAGCTGAGGGGTGACCTTATACAGGTTTATAAAATAACGAGGGACACAGATAAGGTGGATGGTCACAGTCTTTTTCCCAGGATAAGGGAGTCTGAAACTAGAGGGCATAGGTTTAAGGTGAGAGCAAAAAGATTTAAGGGGACCTGAGACACAAATTTTTCCCACACAGAGGGTGGTGAGCACATGAAACAAGATGCTAGATGTGGTAGAGGTGGATACAATGACAATGCTTAAAAGACATTTAGAAAGGTTTAGCGGGAGATGGGCCAAATGAAGGCAAATGAGACTAGCTCAGGTAGGTACCTTGGTCAGCATGGATAAGCCGGGCTGAAGGGCCTCCTTCCATGCTGTATAGCTCTATTAGCAATAACTACCATCTGTATTTCACAAATAAACATCTACAAGGCAAAGGACCTCAATAGGAAAAGCATTAATGTCCTCAGGAAAAACATTACAGTCAAGGATTGGGAAAATTTCAGAATTCAGCAAAACAGACCAAGGCACAAGGGAAAGCAGAATCGGCAGCAGTCTGGTAAGCCACATAAAAACAGATTCCAGAACAGTTCCCACATTCTGAAAGGTTTCCCACAATTTAAGAGGGAGAAAAAAAACAACATTGGACCCAGTTAGCCTGACATGAGCAGTAGAGAAATGCTGGAATCCATTATTAAGAAAATGGTAACAAGGCACTTGGAAAATAATTTCTCTTTCCCATCCACCCAATCCTATTATATATGATAAATCTGGTTGTTTCTTTCTGAGGTTGAAATGAACAGAATAGATGATGAACCAGTGAATATGATAAATTTGGGCTTTCAAAAGGCCTTCAGTGAGATGCCAAACAGAATATTTAAAAAAAATAAACAGGATTAGCACTCAAGATAATAAACGCTGCAGGTAATACCCTGGCACAGAATGAGGAATGGTTAAAGGGTAGAAAAACAAGGAATAAATAGGTCATTTGCAGGTTGAGAGATTACATGACTACTGGGTGCACGACAATCTGTGCCAGGGCCAGAGCTATTTACAATCTATACTGATGACTGGGAAGAGCAGGATTTTTTTTTAATTAGTTTTTCCAGGATCTGGGCATCACTGGCAAAGCCAGCATTTATTGCCCATTCCCAATTGCAGGAACTATATCATAGCAATAGAGGATGCAGAGGAGCTGCACCAGAATATTATTGGGAGGTGGAGAATTATATGTATGGGGAGGAACTTGCCAGGCTACAATTGCTTTCTCCAGAACAAAGGAGGTTGGAGGAAAGTTTAACTGAGGTGTAGGCTTTAGTTTAAAGTAACTAATTCCCTTTATTAATTAACAATGAGTTGTTAATAGGTCCAAGGATGTGTGGAAAGAACAAAGAATGGCCTACTGCCTAAAGGGATGCTAAAGACAGAAAATACCTGGTAGGCCTCTCAGAGCTGCAGCTGACAAGAGGTGGAAATCTATATTTTGGCCAGCATGAGCAGGATGGGCCAAATCCCCTCCTCCTGTGCTGGTTCCAGTAACTTACACTTCTTTGCCAAATTTAGAATATTTCCAAAACTGAAGTGTAGTCACAACTATAAATGTAAGGAAATCGTATGTAACAATTCCTTCAAATGGAATTTAAGAAATATTTCATGACAGTGAAAATAACAATGCTGCCTGCACTGTTTTATTTAAATCCATCCTTCCATGAAGCTAAACCCTGCCTTGCATGAATCGCCTCCCTTCCCTTGGCAACACTTTGGGTATTTGTACCTTCAAGACCCAAGTTCCAATGGCCAAGAATCCTCTCCTTAAATCAATTCCCTTACCTTTTAGATCAGTCTTAAAACCATCTTTTTGGCAAACATCCCTCCCCCAATTACTCAAAACACCCTCCTCCTTTAGCTTCTTTTACTTTTATTTTAATAGCACTATGTGTTACTAAATGCACTGCATAGATGAAAATATTGCTCTAATATACCAAAGAGCAAAGGTTTTATTTTTTGCCCTGACCAAAGGAAACAGAGCAATGAATGTGGATGGATACACCAATGATCAGATAGCTGGAAATCTGACAAAAGCCAGTTGAGAATGATTGTCCTCGCTCTGCAGTGAAATCAAATAGGTTTTATGCTTACTGCCATCACTTAGCTTCAGTTAATATTAACAGAACATTACTGCAATTATTTTTGAATGACACCTCATTCCATTCAGAGAACTTGGGTAATCTTTAAACAATGGCACAAAACATGCAGCTCCCCAATATAGTGTGCCAGATTTTCCTTCACAATGAAGCCAATTGAATGAAATTAATAGAGCTAATAACTAGTGAATGACCAGATAATGTTTATTTTATTCAACTGCCTTGAAGATTCACTTTTTGTTCGAATAGGAAACCTTTTCAGTATTAAAATAACGATGGCAATGTGGCAGGACTATATATAGCATCGGATGGGGAAGTCAGGAATTGGGGGAGCCAGGAAAAACAATACATTGTGTGCAATTAAGTCACAAGGTGCACAAACCTTCTCGAATGGGAATTGCCAATTTGGAATAAAACCAATAACTTGAGGAAGAACTTTTTCCTCCTTCCCAGAATAACTGCGTTCTATTTGGAGTTCTGTTGATTTATTCTGAAAATATTTAAATGAATGGGGAAGGCATTTTCCTTATTTGCCTTTAGGATAAAGAGAGATATGGTTACTATATAATCACAATTATGGCAGGCACATGTTCTATAGGACTTCAAAAAAATGTACACAAGTTATAATCAATAACTTGTGTAAAGAGATAATGGTGTTGAAGCTATTTTTGTATGTGGCTGGGTAGCAATCAACAAAATTTAAAACTAGACAAATAATTATATACTTTAATTGTGAGTGGAATTTACAACAAGCCTGCATAAATTTAACCATACATCTAAAAAAGATTTAGCCACCATTTTAAGGCATTAAATAACTTTTAAAAGAGCAGAAAAGAAGAAACAGACCACATAAGGCAAGTATCTTGGAGGAGAACAAAACAGTTTCTTTAAAAGATGAATTTTAAGCATTATGTCCTTAAAATCCATTTATATTATTACAAGTCAAGGATTCACCAGGCACTCGTTTTCGTTATGCCAACTCCTGGTTATACCCATTACCTTCCAAACTTTCAAAAAGCATTCATATATAGACAGTAATTTCAATATCTGTCCATGGGTTGTAAAAAAAAGTACTGATTGGGCAAGATAAAATTGGGAAAAAATGTTAAGCAGAAAACTGCAGATGCTGGAAATCTGAAATAAAACAGAAAATACTGGAAAAGTCTTGCAGTTCAGGCAGCATCTGTGGAGAGAGATACCACAGATATTGTCTTAACTGCTAGGTGTTTCCAATATTTTCTATTTTTGTTGCAAAGTTCATGCTTTTGTAGTTTTCTTCTTCATTTGCATTAAAACGCTTCTATAGTTAAAGAATACTTAACTTCAAAGATTTAAACTAAATAATCAAATATGTGGCAGGGAATGAAATGGTTTAACACCTTTAGCTACTATTTAAAGAGCTTTCAGAACTCAGATTATAGCACTGTTAATCTGGAGTTCAGGAAGAATTTAATAATTCAAAAAGCAATGCTTGCATTTCTGAATTTATTCAAAAAAGTGAATGAGAACACATAACTAAACTTTAATAATCTAAAGTACAATATATGCTGAATTTAATATTTATCTATCTTCTCTCTGGCCACACAAGGAAATTCTCTGGCCACACAAGGAAATGGCAGGCCACTCAGCTGCTCAAGTCTATTTTCAATGTGGTCATGGTTGATCAGCCCCAAGCATCACCTTTTTATCTATGCCAGTTCCATATGGCCTTTGATTCCCTAGTCATTCAAAAAAAAGTTATCCATTTCTTTAAACACCCCAAATGAGCTCATCTCCAAAACCCTCTAGAATAGAGAATTCCAGAGATTCATCACTGTGTGCAAGTTGCAATGCACCTCCATTTTAAATGAGTGCCACCCCCTTTATCTGCTAACCTTGTCCACTTATTCCACATTCTCCCACTAGTAGAAATATGTCAACATCTACCTTGCCATGCCCCCCAAAGGATGCTATGTTTCAATTAGATCACCATACATTCTTCTAAACTCCAAAGAATATAGATTCAATTTCTTTAGCTATTTATGAGAGAACAACCCTCTCATTCCAGAAACTAGCTCCATGGATGTCTTTCTATGCTGCCTCCAATTCCCAGAATATTCTTTCTTAAATACGGGGAACAAAACTACACAAGGTACTCCAGGGGCAACCTTACTAGTACCAGCAACAGTACTTCCTCATTTCAACACTCCTCCTGCAATGAAAGACTACCACCATAAAAACATCTATAAAGCATTTCCCTCAAACTGGAATTTCTTTTACTCCAAGCCATATACACTAAGACCTGGACTATACACAGCAAACACCTCAAGGTACTTGAAACATACAACTAACACCATCTCCAAAATTCACTGAGAAGGATAAGTAAACTAACATTCTCAGCATTTGAAGCCTAATTACACTCAATCAGCTCCTTGCCATTTGATCAAGCAGCAATAAATTGTTGCAATGTTATAATTAAATTTCTTATTCAGAACCACATCATGATCAACTTGCCAGTGACACAAACAGTTTTATTACATGGGCTTTAATTTCAAAGTAACGAACAATCACATCAGTTGTCTAAATCAATTTATAACTCTTAGTGAACAAATACATTTAAAGATAACTCATACAAATGTAGGTTGATAAAACACACCACAAAAGGAAAGATTAGGCCAGTGAACAAAAACTAATCAAAATTAGGTCTCTTGAAAGGAATTTCAAAAGATGTACAGGAATCATGGATCAACAGAATAGTTCAAGCAGGAAGTTTAAGAGCACAGCTGAGACCGAAGACTCTGCCATTAGCGATGACAGAGCAAAATTGAAGCATATTAGAGGTAGATCCCAATGACCTAAGGATGTGGTGGTAGGGGGAGGGGGAGTAGGGAATTGGTAGCAAAAGAGAAATGTAACTTAGCATTAAGGACTTTGCTGAAGTAATAGGCAGGACAAGTATTGGAATACATACTGTATATAGGAATCACAAATGGTTTAGCAATAGGAAAGAGATACCACAAAAAAAATGTCAGAGCAGCAATAATTTCATCCACACAAGGTCATGGATGGCAAGGGACTTTACCACAGAACAAATATCCAAGGAACAAAATGAAAAGAGATCAATGGTATGAAGGAGTGGTACTACAGTGAGCAAGGAAGGTTAGAGAAGTTAACTCAGCTAAATTACTTGGGAAAGGTGACTAATAAGTACAAAAGATGAAACAATGAGTTACTGCTCTAAAGGAGGCAACAAAGTGGTGTGGGCATCAAGGGAGGTGGAGAAATAATTAAAGAAATTCAAAGATAAAAGAAACTGAAGTAACTAAATTGCTCCAAGGCAGGTAGCTGAAAGGGGCAGAGACTGAAAGAAGAAGAGAGCAAAACAAGATCTGAAAACCATCAAAAGGAATAAAGAGGAGAGGTTTCAGGTCCTAACAGCTGCCAGTATGCACGTCCAACAAAAAAACTAAAGTGATTCAAATTCATAAACAAGGTTATTTTCTTAATTTCAGTACCTAAATACAATCAAGGTTTTTCATAATTTAAACATCATTTAGCAAGTTATGGCCTTTGGAGTAATTCTACGTCATTTTCAATTATCAATGTTTATACAACTCTGATAATTCACTATCTGACTATTCAGAGATCACAATCGTTTGTCATCTGACATCACCAAGCAATATTTTCCCACTCTCCCTTTCTGCACTGGGACCTCAGCACCCATATTCCCTTTCCAGTCTTCCCAGGCCACAGTTCCCACCTCTCCTTTCCATTCACTGGAAATTTACCATACTATGTAATATGCAAAAAAAGTGTGAATTAAGAGTGGATGTGTGAATAGAAATGACATCCAAAATTCTAGAAAGTCTGCCAGTCCAGCACCAAGAGTCTCAAGTGTGTTGGATCTGTAAAGAATTTTACTGCAATGCTCTCCTCCAAGTGCCATCACAAAGGCTACAGTAATTCAACAAGACCCATCTCCTTCTCACACAAAAGAAATGGCCTGTGAAGGCAACTTTCTCCATTATGCTAATATTGCACAAATAAATTAAAATGGCAGACTTGATCATTTAGTAGAAGTGGAAATGATTTCTCCCCCTCCCTACTTGCACCAAAACAGAGTTACAATGCATTTTGTTCAGAAACTTAAATATTTGAATAGACGCTGGTACATTTTTTGCTCTACAACTTGTCAACCATCTCCATGATTCAATATCGAAGTACTATGTATTGGCAAAATTTGAAACTTGTACACATATTGTTTCAGTTGTACTTCTGAAGTGCATCGTACTTGGGAGTGATTTTTCAGAAAATAAAAGCTTTTCTGAAATGAATGTAAAATTTACAAAATTAATTTAAGTATCTAAACCATACCGTAAACACTTTCAAAAGACATTAAGTGCTTCACAATTTTTGAAACACAATGGTAAAATTCAATATGAACAAGGGTCATTTTCCTGTTTCCTGGCTTCCTTTCAGAGAAAGCACCATCTAAAACTACAAGTTAAAAGGAACTTCTTTCCATAAAGAAAATAAATAGATTGTAATTACAAGTTTAAAGACCAGAATTTACTGGGCATTAACATATGAAGAAATTCTAACACCCACTGCCATATCTCTAGCCAAGTCACATACTTCAAACATGACAGCTCATGTAAATAAAACTATTCAAGTCAATTCTCCCTCACTCTTTTGCCAGTATCCTACAAGGTCACAAACAAAACTTGTCATAACCATTCCCAAATGGATCCGTATTTGACAATTGCACAAATTACTCCGGCAACTATAGGTTTAAAGAAAACACAGCCATCAGCCTAGCCCATTTTTCCTACCTCAAAGAATTATCAACAAAAAGCAAAACAAAAACAAATACTGGAAGTAAGACCTACAATTCTCAAACTAATTCACACATCAGCTCCTTTTATCCAAATTTGTTAGTAGCATTGCAGATGAGTCCTGGCTGAGTATTTACAGGATGAAAGTTGTAGAGACGTGGGTTTGTATCCCACCACAGCAGCTGGGTATTTTAAATAACTGAACCAACCTGGAATTAAAAAAATTAGCATCAATAAGGGTAACCATGAAACAACCAGACTGCTGTTAAAAAAACTCGCTTAGTTCTTTAATGTCCTTCAGGGAAGAAAATCTGCCATTCTTACTTGGCCTATGTGTGACATTAAATTATCCTGGATTAAGACAATGCTAATATGACTCCAGCAACCAAGTTACAGGGAGAGGTTGGGCAGGCTATGACTTTATTCCTTGGAACATAAGAGATTGAAGGGCAACCTTATTAGAGGCATATAAAATCATGAGGGTTATGGATAAGGTGAACGCATATAGTCTTCCTCCAACCACCTCCCCACCCCCTCCCCAAGGAAGGGGATCTAAAAACTAGGGGGCATAGGTTTAAGGTGAGAAGCAAAAGATTTAAAAGGGACCCGAGGCAACTTCTTCACACAGAGGGTGGTGTGTGTGTGTGGAATAAGCTGCCGGAGGAAGTGGTTGAGGCAGGTACAATAACAACGTGTAAAAGACAGTCGGATAAGTATGTGGATAGGTGTTGAGAGAGATATGGGCCCAACCCAGGCGTAGATGAGTTGGGCCAAAGAGCCTGTTTCCATGCTGTGTTACTCTATT
>JARFYF010000012.1:19259852-19272579 GCA_030265395.1 Rhina ancylostomus | reverse complement strand
TAGGTTAAGGCAAAGAATATAAAAGTTGGGATATTACATTGGAAGTTTACAAAACACTGGTTAAATTGGTAAATTAGTTTATTATTGTCACATGTACTGAGCTACAGTGAAAAACTTCATTTTACATGTCATCCATATAGATCATCTGATCACATCAGTACATTGAGGTAGTACAAGGGAAAACAGTACCAGAATGAAAAATGAAGTGTTATAGTTACAGAGAAAGTGCAGCGCAGGCATACAATAAAGTGCAAGGCCATAATGAGGTAGATTGTTAGCCTGCATTTGGAGTAATGCGTGCAGTTCTGGTTGCCACACTATAGGAAGGATGTGGTCATGGTGGGGAGAGTGTGGAGGAGATTCACTGAGATGCTGCCAGGACTGGAGGACCTCTGTTATGGGGAGAGATTGAATAGTCTGGGATTGTTTTCCATGGAGCAAAGAAGGGTGAGCTGATAGAGTATATAAAATTATAAGAGTCATAGATTGGGTAGATGGTCAGAATCTTTTTCCTGTGGTTGGGGTATCAAAAACAGGAGTGCATAGGTTTATGGTGAGAGGAATGAGTGTTGAAGGGGATTTGATGGCAAAGTTTTTACACAGAGTATGGTTGATATCTGGAACTGACTGCCAAAGGAAGTGGTGGAATCAGATACAATCACTACATTTAAAGAACATTTAGACAGGCACTTAAATAGACAAGACATAGAAAATTTGGACCTAATCCAAGCACTTGGGATTAGTGTAGATGGGCAAAAAGACCAGCATGGACATGGTGGGCTGAAGAGCCCACTTCTATGCTGTACAACTAAATGACTCTATATTGCAAATAGGTCCCAGGCACCTCTATGTGCTTCTGACTAGTTTGATTATGTTTCCTGGTACATTAACTAATTTAGCATTCTGGTTTGGAATGATGAGCCAGCAAAGTTATTGTGCAATGATGTCAGAATATTTATAATAACAAAGGAGAACTTGTGTTGAAGCTAAACATGAAACTTGACTACCCTTTATAAACTGCTGTGGAAATAAATTTGCATTCCCATTTATGTTTTTCTTTGTGGCCTCAGTTCTGTTCCTGGTAAGAACTGCTTTGTGCCTGCTGCAGGCTGATATATTTCAGTCAAGGAACCATCTGTTGATTTGTTGTTGGAACGTTCAGAACTTAGTTCTTTATTTAACTTATGAGAGGACCTTTTCAGTCAGTCCGTCAATTTCTTTGCACTATAGGCTGCAATAAAATGTCTGGAGAGATCTTCTTAGCCAAATCACTGCAAGTCTGGGAGAGGGACATGCTCAACTGAGATCTGAATGGCAAGTTGATTTTAATTGAACTCAAATAATTTGTATTTGGGTGCATCATCTGCCTTTTATAATCAAAATGAATTTCTCATATTGAGTGGTTTTGCTGTGGTTCAGATCAAAATTATCTTGCAGAAGTTTTTTCTCTGATAATTAAAGAAGAGAATCAGAGTGGATTGATGGATGTGTGAGAGAAATTAGGTTACAGGGGAATTGATGGGAGTGCTCTGCAAGTCAACATGGACTCAAGTGGCCAAATGGTCTCCTACATAGCAAGAAATATAAGTAACATCATGGACCAAGGAACTGCACAACATTGTGCCTGATGGCCAATTGGCACTGCAAGATGGAAGACGCTTCCAAATTGAAATTCCCTCTTATACTTGGTAAGAACAAACAAGAAGCATCCTTCATTCTTTCCTGAAGAAGGCTTAAGAGAATTTGCCAACATTAATTTGGGGTTTAATACCTGCTTGTCCCTGTTCCAGCATTGGTTTACTCTGAAGTCAGCATTAACATAACCATGCACAGTAAAAACAGTCTCATGAATGTAAGGTCTGTAAAAAGGAACAGAACTTGCATGAATTTGGAGCCAGAAAGCAGAGAAGTGCTCCTAACCAGCCCATATTAAAAGAACTGATCTTATCACTCACACTCTCAGTAGCAGTTGCTCAGTCCCTGATTCCGAGTCTAGCAACCTCCATCATCCAACCAGTTGCTGGATGATGGAGAAAAAGAGGGGATAAAGGGAGTGTACTCTGTATTGCAGGATGCATCAGTAGAGTTTCACCATGATTTTTATGTATGACCACGAAGACGCCACTACCAAGAAAGCTCACCAGCACCTCTAGTTCCTCAGGAGGCTAAAGAAATTTGGCATGTCCCCTTTGACACTCACCAATTTGTACTGATGCACCATAGAAAGCATCCTATCTGGATGCATCACGACTTGGTATGGCAACTGCTCTGCCTGTGACCGCAAGAAACTGCAGAGGGTTGTGGACACAGCTCAACACATCACAGAAAACAGTCTCCCCTCCGTGGACTCTGTCTCTACTTCTCACAGTCTCGGTAAAGCAGCCAGCATAATCAAAGACCCCACCTACCCCAGACATTCTCTCTTCTTCCCTATCCCATCAGGCAGAAGATACAATAGCCTGAAAGCACGTACCATCAGGCTCAAGGACAACTTCTATCCCACTGTTATAAGACTATTGAACAGTTTCCTAGTTTGATAAGATGAACTCTTGACCTCACAATCTACCTCATTATGACCTTGCACCTTATTGTTTGCCTGCACTATACTTTCTCTGTAACTGTAACATATTATTCCATATTCTGTTATTGTGTTACCTTGTACTACCTCAATGCACTGTTGTAATAAATTGATCTGTATGAATGGTATGCAAGACCAGTTTTTCACTGTACCTCGGTACATGTGGCAATAAAAACCAATTTACCAGTTTAAAAATGTTACACCCAAATACATAGGTTACTGTGTTAGGAGAGAGATCCAAAAATACAAATTGGAATATTTTCTTAATGTGAGCTATTAGGATTGTAGAGCAAGAAAAGACTGACCACAAATCACCACAAGTTAATGAACAGACACAAACAAATGAAAAGCTGGCCTTTGTTTCAAAGTGTCAAGAATGCAAAGGGGAGAAAAGAGCTTTGACTAGACCTGCTCTGGAGTGCCTTATTAAGTATGGCTTAGGAAAAAATAATTTAATCTTTAAAGAAGAACAGGGCAGTCTGACCAGAATGATATTCCACTGACAAAGCAGAACAAGCAGAAACAATCTTAAAATTAGAGTACATTCAGGAGTGAAAAAAGTAATTTGAATATTTCTTCTAAAGCTGATTTGATTGAAAAGCTCCAAGACTCTTACTTGCCCATTTTCTTTATGTGTTTGTAGGGTGTGGATGTCACTGGTAAAGCCAGTATTACTGGCCAATGCTATCTGCCCTGACCTGAAGGGGCAGTTAAAAATCAACAACTGTCCAGAGTGACATACAGACCAGACCAGGAAACCCTGGCACATTCCTATCCCAGAATGCTGCTAGTAAAGCAAAAATTTTTAAAAATGAACAATTAATACTGGAAAGCTAACATATAAATGGAAAATGCTGGCTCAGAGGTCAGGCAGCATCTATATAGAGAGAAACAAAGTTAACGTTTCAGATGAATGACCATTCTGATGTTTTATTTTACAACAACTATCCAATTGTTTCATGAATGGAGGGTCTATAATTAGTAATCCATTCAAAAATGGGTTCTTTGAGCGAATAAGTTTAAAAACCATGCCCTTCCATGCTTAAAAGTGGAGATGTTGGAAATTTAAAAAAAAGAGAAACACCCAGCAGGTCTGAAAGCATCATTGGAAAGGGAAACAGAGTAAATGTTTCAGGTCTGAAACCCATCATCAGAACTTATATGCTTCCCGTCTTTCATATAAGATTTAGTATCATTTGCTTCCTCCTAGGGCTTATATTCCAATAGCATAATCCTCTGAACAACTGCAAGCCAAATTTAGAGAGTTGTACTCTTCCCCAATTCACATTAACAACAATACTTCATATTATTCACAAGGGATCACATTTCACCTGCCATAGTTCTGTTCATTTGTAAATGCATGGAGTTGGGGGGTAATGTATTAGCATGCGTAGAGGATTGGTTAACCAACAGAAGGCAGAGAATTGGGATAAATGGGTGTTTCTCTGGTTGGCAATCAGTGGCGAGTGGGGTGCCACAGGGATTGGTGCTGGGCCCAAAACTGTTCATGACATACATTAATGATTTGGAAGAGGGGACAGAGTATAGCGTATCTAAGTTTGCCGATGACATTAAATTGAGTGGAAAAGCAAATTGTGCAGCAGAGGTAGAGAGTCTGCAGAGAGATATAGATAGGTTAAGAGAGTGGGCAAGGGTCTAGCAGATGGAGTGCAATGTTGATAAATGTGAGGTCATCCACTTCAGAAGGAAAGATAGATCAGATTATTACTTAAATGGTGAAAGATTGCAGCATTCTGTTTTGCAGAGGGACTTGGGGATGCTTGTGCATGAATTGCAAAAGGTTGGTTTGCAGGTGCAACAGGTTTTTAAGAAGGCAAATGGAATGTTGGCCTACATTGCTGGAGGGATTGAATCTAAGAGCAGGGAGGTTATGCTGCAACTGTACAGGGTACTAGTGAGGCTGCACCTGGAGTACTGCGTGCAGTTCTGGTCTCCTTACTTGAGGAAAGATACACTGGCTTTGGAGGTGGCGCACAAGAGGTTCACCAGGTTGATGCCAGAGATGAGGGGGTTATCCTATGAGGAGAGATTGAGTCAGCTGGGACTATATTCGCTGGAATTCAGAAGAATGAGAGGGGATCTTATAGAAACATATAAAATTATGAAAGGGATAGTTAAGAGGCAGGAAGGTTGTTTCCACTGGTAGGTGAACTAGGGGACATAACCTCAGGATTCGGGGGAATAGATTTAGGATGGAGATGAGGATGAAACTGCTTTTCCCAGAGAGTAGTGAATCTATGGAATTCTCTGCCCAGGGAAGCAGTAGAGGCTACCTCATTAAATATATTTAAGACACAGTTAGATTTTTAAATAGTAGGGGAATTAAGGGTTATGGGGAAGAGGCAGGACGGTAGATCTGAATCCACGGCCAGATCAGCCATGACCTTACTGAATGGCGCAGCAGGCTCAATGGGCCAGATGGCCTACTCCTGCTTCTATTTCTTATGTTCTTAATTCTAATCTGCAGCACTGTCTGTGTGGTGTTTGGACATTTTCTCTGACTGTATGGGTTTTCTCCAGGTGGTCCAGTTTACTCCCACATCACAAAAGACATCTGGATTATTAGGTAGTTAGTCACTGTAAAATGCCACTTGTATGTCGCTGAGTGATAGAATTTTAGGGAAAGTTAATGAGGATGTCGGGAGAATAAAATGGGATCAGTGTAGGATTAGTTTAAATGGATGCTTGATGATCAGCACGGACGAGATGGGCCAAAGGCACAGTTTCTAAGCTGACATTTTTGCCCTGATTTTTGCTGTAGTATTAAATATGCAACTCACTTGAGGGTTTTCTGAAAGTAAGGTATGCTATACATACTCCTTTTTCAGAGCAGAAGAATGAACACAACCTTGAGAATATTTGTTGGAACCACAAGCAGTGCTAAGCTCCTTGCAAAAAGATGAAGAGGTTTACTGATAACAAGACTAAAACTCAGACAAGACCAAAGTACCATTCTTTGCAGCAAAAACTGATGCCCTGTTCAAAGAGAGAAATGTCTCATTCTTCTGGTTGATGACTCACAAGCCAGTCTCTTTTCTTCTTCCACTGCAGTTTCAACATGACTTTAATGGTTCATGATATTTTAATGATTAAGAATTTATGTCTGAATTTTTACAAAGAACAGAACTGAACATTGCTCAGTGCTTTTTATCAGTTAACAGAAAGCTACTGCAATTTGGCACTTAGATTGTAAAAATTTGAAAAAAAAGAGACTGAGGCAGATTAATGACTTATCACTCTGTATTATCGATGCAATGTGCAAATAGGGATAAGGTTAGAAAGCTATCTACTATGCTTCACTTACCAGATATTTCCATTTTTGTGTTATGAAAATCTGATAAATAGAGCCCATGAACATTGCAATAGAATGTGAAAAAACCCACGGATAGAGTCATTATCCATCTGGATCTCCTTCTTGCCAGTTTTATAGACATTATTAGACATTTGGAAGCTGTGTGAATATGTTCAGCGACTCTTTTCACTATTAAAAAATGTGCTGAGACAAAAAGAAAGTGACCAAAAAATTTAAGTATGTTGCCAACACAACATAGTCAAAAATTCCAGACATTTTCATTTGCAGTCAAAAATAGTGAAGATTATCCAACGGTATGAATTGACCAGTGTATATTTTAGGATGCTCACTTTTGTTGGAGATTGTTCAATTGATGACAACAGGCTGCTCATTTAGGTATGATCTTAATAAAAAAAAAGGAGACTAACGTGAGCATGTATGGTGGCATAACATCTTTATCCTTGGAGAGACTGCATAAGGCATCAAACAAGTTGATCAGAGAAGTACAAGCAGGCCTAAGTAGATGAAAATGTTCAATAGTATATCTGACACCTTAGCCTTGACTCTTCATTACTACTCTAATCTAAGGCAAAGTATCATTGGCAGGCTAACATGTAGCTGAGCCATGGAAGGGATGATGGTGACAGGAGATACAGGAGTGACCTGATCTTCCACGTTTTGCCTCTCCTCAGGGTCCTCAAGGGCATCATCCAAGAGTATCTGAACAGTC
The DNA here is from genome assembly GCA_030265395.1 of Rhina ancylostomus. Lineage (NCBI taxonomy): Eukaryota > Metazoa > Chordata > Chondrichthyes > Rhinopristiformes > Rhinidae > Rhina > Rhina ancylostomus. The sequence continues at coordinate 19,265,958 of JARFYF010000012.1, read as the reverse complement.
AGAGCAGGATCTGAGCAGCCTGCCCCTATTTCTGCTGAAATCATTGACATTGTACCATAAAGAAGTGCTTGAAAGAAGTAAAGATTTGTAGTTATCCAATGGGAGAGTATTAAGCTTCTGTTGTAATTCTGGGAGAGGTAAAGTTTATGGTATAGCAATTGTGTAGCACCTGGAAAGCTGCATTAAAAGAGTGCTATGTCATGAATCAATGAAAGTTTTGTTCAGGTGCCCACCTGAAAATGCTATAACATGTGGCATCAAAACATCCTTCTGCAGTCAAAAAGCTTTGTTTCATGTGCTCCACCATTGTAGAGTGCACAAACGAAAACAGGTAGCTCAGTACTTAATGTGGAAGAGTGGGGCTTTTTGCATAGGAGAGAGGTCTGGAGTGGGGTGTGGATGACTTGTGATGTCAATTAGCAAGGTTCATGCTGTCGAGGGCTGAGTTTGATCATGGAGGAGTGGAAAATAGGAAATGTCAGTAATAAGGTGAAATGATGGACATCCATAAAACAGACAGTTAAGCTCCTTTATCTGTATAATATGTTGTTAATATTGGCTGTACTTCGTTTCACCCTATTCCTGACATTCTCTTTGTTCCACCCATTAACCTCCTCCATCTTCTCCGTTACTTTGACTAACTTGCTCTCTCTCCTCAATTCTGAATAAGGATATTTGACCTGATGAGTTAACTGGTTTCTCTTTCCACAGATGCTGTCTGATTGGTTGAGTTCTTTCAACATACTGGTTTTGTTTCACATTTTAAAGGCATACATCTTCCCTCCATTCACCCAGCCTATGTCTGTTCCAAGATACAAGGAGATCATGTAGGGTGGGTTGCTGTAGGACGAAGGCATCACAGCAGTTGCCTGGGAATCATCACACATCTGCCTGAAGATCCTTCAATGACTGCACAAGCTGCACATTGATAGAGTGGAAGTCCTTGGGGCTGATGACACTTCCGGATGTTCTGGGGATGTTTTGGTTGATACATGCTGGGGTTTATAGTTTTGACACCTCTGTGGGAAGCAAGTCAAAACTATAAACCCTAGCATACTCGTTCTATCTAGTCTCATCACAGGCAAAATAAACAAGTCATCAGTCACTTTTCACTGAATGCAGGAGTCTGCAAATGTCTCTGGCAGATCCCTGGAAGGATTCCAAGCAAACAAGTTGGGGTTGTGGTGACATTGCTAGCCACCACCAAATCCATAGGGCACCACAAACTGTTCCAGTAGATTGCAAATGTTTGCCTTGAGCCAATATGACATCCCAAGGCTCCTGACATGCAGGTTTTCAGATATTTCAAGGAAGTTTAACCTCTGTCTGTACATCTTGTATTATGAGTATAGCCTCCTACAAACTAAATTTCTCTGTAAATCCCCTCCCTTCAGTGCACCTGGAGGTACACGTGGCACAGCCTGTGGAAGTTTTTGTGCTACCTGAGATTCCCTCTGAAGTTCATCGTGATTTTCATCTCAGTTCATAGTAAGACACCATAATTGGCACCATTCCTGACTGATAGTTCAGATCTGCAAAGTGCCAATCAATTGTTGTAAATTCCAAAGTTTGGAAGCTAAACTCCAATGCTTTCAAAGTTAGTTTTCACCTCAACCTCTATGAAGAAAGCCTTTCTAACTACCTCGAGAAACAACTGTAAGGCTGACTGATTAGTCTGTCAATTCTCCAATACTGAAGAGCACTTTGTTTTGTTTTCATTATTGAGTTTCATGCTGCCTAGGACTCCTGTGGACACATATAAACTAACCAACCCATGTTTAAATTACTCTAATTGAGCAATCAATGTATAGAGTTTGGCACCAAGTCCTAACCTGATAAATTTGGATTGGATATAGATGTCGGCAGGTTTGAGGTGGTTTGTATTGTCACCTGAAGCAAAACTAACAGCCACTACCTCCATCCAGTCCCAACCCATGCAACTACAAATTCAGACCATTTTCCCTTTAAAAATGGAAAAGGGCCCCATCTTCCATGAACAGAAATTATTGCCATAATAAACTTCATTTTTCCAACTTATTAAAATTGTTTAATGAAAACTGTTGTGCTACCAAGATATGGACTATTAACCTATTAGCAGATAACCTATTGTATATTTTTAAAAGTCTGAAGTGTAGTGTAGAGGAAACATGTCTATATATTTTTATACAAAGAATTTTTGACAAAGAATGTGGTTTCAATAACATAATTGCTGCATGACTGTTGGTCATTAATTCTGAGCATTGATGTGTCATTTGTACATGTTTTTGATTGGTCCACCTAACCATGTTTATCTGAGACCAATGAGATGTCACATGCAGGATCTGTTGACCACCAAGTTACCTACAGCTGTTGCTCTGCTCCATTTAAAAATCCTGACAGCTTGACTTTAACCAGCCTAGGTCAATTCTAAGTGTGCCCGGTCTCTGTTATCATTTACCTCTGCCTCGTTGATCTGTCGTACATCTGCTGAAAGCTTTATGGTTCCGATTCATACCTCAAATGTTCAGTACAATCTTGCCATTTCAATTTTTTTAAACATAAAAAGTGACTGCATGGGATCTGAGGATATCAGTAAAAGTCAACAGAACAAGCAGCTGGTAGATGGTTAAGTGACAAGACTCCAAGCAAAGGAAACTGTGCCATCTGATAACGCTAGGGAGAACACTTTCATAGGGATAGAGGGGATATCAAGAAAAATAAACCACCACAGATTTGTGTATATCCTTCCACAGCCTCAACATCCATAGGATGCAGAAAGAAAGAAAAGCAGGACAGGACGTAAATAACAAAGAAATGAGTATGAAACTTAGAGAGTGAATTGAAGAATGATGAACAAGAGTTCAGGAAAAGACCCTTGAAAAAGAAAGTAAAGGGTAAATCTTCACAATATAAAAAGAGGAGAAATAGAAAACAAGAGAAGTTAAGAATAATGAAAGTGGAAAATAGGAACTCTATGATTCTATCCATGACAGAACACAACTGAATACCTGCTATTAGATACCCAACTGAGATATGTGATGATCTTTGAGGTATTGGCCCCACTTGACCTTAATGTATAATTGACCCAGATTATGTAGTCTTCAATAAAATGGCAATGCTTACTGCTGATCTCAAAGAAAGTTAGATACCAGAATTAAGCAATTTTCACAATGGGAATTTAATCTTTCTGAATGCCATCTGTTGTCAGACATGAGTTCTGGAGATCTCTGGCATCCAAAAATGTGATGTCATCAAACTGCCAATCACATTGATGAACTCTCACAGATGGCGAACCAGGAAGTGAAAAGCACCCATGTTTAACTGTTTTTTTAAACATCCTGCAAAAATTGTGGTGTAACATAAACAAGCTGAAGCCTACAGGCACTCCAGACCATGCTATGTGTTCCTGTATTCCCAACCCTGGCCCAGGTCACACACAAACCCTGCACTCCAGACCCTGCTATGTGTTTCTGTATTCCCAACCCTGGCCCAGGCCACACACAAATCCTGCCCTTTAGGCCTCTGGCTCACACTCTGGACTAATGAATGAGCTAGACCCTGAACTGTCAGGATTTCTGAACAGAATTTTACTGCATTTTGTTTGTTGCCATTGTGTGCAATATGGGAATCCAGATTATCTTAAAATTCAACATGGATGATGTACTACATCTGCAAATGCTTTCAAATCCATTTGAAGCCAAATATCACAGCTAGTATGCTGTGGCATTTCTTTGAGCAGATGCACACATTATTTTCTTAAAGTTCAATGAAACAATTAAAACCACTGTAATAGGGAAGAGTGGGATAAAACAAGTGACCTCAGAATATGGAGGTAATAAAATCACCATGATTGAATAAAATCTTCATTAAAATATTCTTGCAGTGCAAAGCTGTCAATATTTCCAAAGCCTAGTTTTGGTTTAAAATAAAAGATGACATTCCACAATAATGAACATAACAGCACTGTTCGATGTTTAAGAATCAGCAGTTTAAAGAATTTGCTTACTTTCAGTTATTCCATGTAAACGGATGGTCTGAAACAATCCAAAGTACTTTTGACGAATTTCCTTTTCCATGTAGTTGGCTAGCTTATGTAAACTATAGGGACAAAAAGTCAGTTCAATGAATGTGGTTAGATTTTCTATTCTATGAAACTGTTACTTCCTCAATAGGTAGGAAAGAACAAAATAAAAGAATTCTACATTCTAAGCGAATGGAGAGAGAATATTAAGTAAATTTCCACACCTTTTGGGAAGAACCTTCTGAAACTTCATTAACAGTATCTTCTGATATTTCACTGTAGCAAAATATTGGGTAGATAGAAACAGCAACACAAAATATGTAGAAGCCCACATCATGAATGATAGAAAAATAGTGGGTTATGTGGGAGGGAAGGGTTAGATAGATCTTAAAGCAAGATTAAACATTGGCACAACATTGTGGGCCAAAGGGCCTGTACTGTGCTGTAGTGTTCTATGTTCACGCTGAGGACTGCACCTTTACGAATGTGTACTGATGAATATCAGCAGAATGATTTAAAACCAACACTAACTCTGGGCTTGTTAATCAATAACTAATATAAAAAAATGAGACATGGGAGACAGATAATTGAAGAGAGGGCACAAAGTCCTTGAATGAGGCACTTATAGGTGCCACAACCTATAAAGCCAAAATCCAAGGAGTGGGATTAGGCTAAAAAACACCTTTTCCAGATGGTGTGGACATGTTGCCCACTCAGTGGAGTTCTTTGTACCAACATTCCATGATTCTAACACTCCTCATCAAATCTACCATAATAACAGAAAGATTATTTAATATCAACATGTCAAGATAGATGTGAAAGTGGAAGGAATGTTGTTTAGACATGCATTTCATTCTTACTTTTTTAATAGAGTACTAGAAAGCAATAAATTGCTTCCCCTGTGGAAGTGTACAGGGCTTTAAAACAACTTATTAGTCTAGATTTGCTACAAGAATAAAAACATTTAAATGCTTATGTTCTAAATGTATAATCATCAGCAAATTGTGATGAGAAAAAGATATCCCATGAGTTATGAATTGCTATAAATTGTTGGATGATTTGCTATAAATTGTTGGATGATTTGCCATAGCCTCATAAAAAGCAGCTTGATATTAATTTTCCCATGAGTTTCAAGAAATTGCTGTATTTGTGCAGCAAGTACAAATCAAAGGCACTACAGAGAATTAGAGTTTTATTGCATTAGGATCTTCTAATGATGTGATTTATGTTCCTGTAATGCTACTCAATCTTTCATCCTTGTCTTGCTGATGGTAAAATATTCTTAGAATTTATTAAGTGTCATTAATTAAAGAACTAAAATACACTTAGATTCCTGAAGCTCTGTTTCACTCATTGAAATATTATCATGTCACTGTTTCCAAAAACCTTTCTTTCTGTGTTATTGGACTCCAACATGCAGAAATCCATCCTTGATAAAATTTAAAGTGTTATATAGATTCAGAGATTCATAGAGTGAAACATCACAGAAACAGGTCCTTCAGCCCAACTTGTCCATGTCAACCAAGATGCCAATCTAAGCTAATCCCATTTACCTGCATTTGGCCTATATCTCTCTGAACCTTTCCTCTCCATTTATCTGTCCAAATATTTTTTAAATATTGTAATTGTACCTTCCTCTCTCACACCCTCAGGTCCCCTTTAAATCTTTCCAGTCTTACCTTAAGCCTATGCCTTCCAGTTTTAGACTGGTGAAAAGACTGTGACTATCTACCCTATTTATGCCCCTCATAATTTTATAAAGTTATACTCTGCTTCTGAAATTTGGTACCACTGAATTAAGAAGTGGCATAGAATGTGTTGCTCTTACTACATATTACATGAAGCCCTATTGACCAGGGATTAATTTCTAGGCAGTATATCCTTTATTTTCTTGACCGTTGGTCCTCTGATCATCCTTTGTGCTTACATCTTATTAGTTAAATTCCATTGTTCATGAAGGTCACAGATGCCCTACTGACCTTGCATTACCTTTATTCTCTCACACTTCCAGCAATTTACAGCACAAAATACTCTAAATTGAATATTTTTAACTTCTCAGTTAATATCATTGTCATTAAGTATTCTTGGCTGCTAAGGCAAAAGCTC
>JARFYF010000012.1:19232407-19257989 GCA_030265395.1 Rhina ancylostomus | reverse complement strand
CCTCTTACCTTAACCCTTATACTCTCTTGCTTTCATACCTCATTTGCTTTATAATGAAGAACATTGGAACAGAGTAGACCTTCTAGCACCCTGTTACTATTCTGCCATTCAATCAAATCATGGCTGATCCGTGGGCTAAGTCCAGAACTCAACTTTGCCCCATATCCATTAATATTCATGGTTAACAAGTATTTCTATCAAATTAATAAATTTCATCATTTCTTACAACATAGGAGGCCAATGAGCTCATCAAATCGATGCCAGTCCTCAGAATGATCCCATCAATCCCATTACCTCACTTACTTCCCTGCAACCTATTCTCTCTTGTATGTCCATCAACACCCATTCCACACTCTCCCCCTACCCCGCCACCTTGATTCTCTGATTTTCCACCTACACCAGAAGCAAAGTTACAGTAGCCCATTAAATCGCCAACACATCTTTGAGATGTCAGAGGAAACCAGATTCCTGTAAGGAAACCCTCATGGTCACAGGGACATGTAGACTCCACACAGATAGGGCCAGAGGTTAGGATCAAACCTGAGTTTCTGGAGCTATGACATAGCAGCATTACCCGATGGCACCTCTATGCCACCCAAAAATTATTAATCTTTAATCGGCATGTGTGGATGAAGTTTCCAAACTTCTATCAAATAGTTGCATATTTAAGTGTTTCTTAACTTCATTCCTGACAGACCTGTCTTTAGTTTCTATCATCCTAGACTCCTCAAACAGCATCAATAGTTTGTCCTTACCTATTCTTTATCATTGATACAAGTAACCAAGGAACATAACCCTAGTTTGTGTAATATGGCCTGCAATTTAGCTACTGAAATTCAAATTTAATATTCACTTAACTGAACTTTCTAATTCCCATTGAAGGGAGAGCACGTGCCTATACATGCTGAAAAAGATCTACAGTTTCTCCATTAAAATGTTTAGGAAAGGACTTGCAACTGTCACCTTATCTTCTGCTAAACAAATGGAAGAATGTTGAATGGCCTCCTACTTGTTAAATGACAACAAGCCTACGTCCAACAACGTATTCAGTAACTGCACATCTATATTCTACATTGTTTCCGGTTTGCCAGATTTTCTAAGAGCATGTTAACCTTTTGGAAATTGTTGGTCGGGTTTTATTAGTTTTACAGGATGCTTTGCATAAATATTTGGTCTCCTGGGTACCACTGATATGTTGCTTAAAATAATAAAACAAAAATAATATTGACATTACTTTATAAAATTTAGAATTATGTAACAACTCAGATGAATCCGGGTCCTCTTTAAGAAACGAACATCCATTTGAAATTGCATTCTGTTCTATTCTTAACCACCTCCAGGGCTCTAAACAGTCCTTCCAGATGAGGCAAAGATTTACATGCATCTCCTCCAAACTTGTTTATTGCATTTGGTGCCCTCCATGTGGCATCCTCTACATTGGTGAGACCAAGCGCAGACTAGGCAGCTGCTTTGCCGAGCACTTGTGCTCTGTCTGCCATGGCCTTCTGGAGCTCCCCATTGCTAGCCACTTTAGTTTTCCTCCTAATTCCCACCTGTCAGTCCTCAGCCTCATCAACACAAAGTAGATGAATAGCACCTCGTATTCCACCTGGATTGTCTACAACATGACAGCATGAACATTGAATTGTCCATTTTCGGGTAACCTGCTCCCCCCTCTGTCCCTATTCTCTCTCTTCCTGCTCTACCCAGTTCCTCCTACACCCACCCCATCCCCAATAACCACGTTTTTACCCTCCTCCATCCATCATCCACACACTCCCCCACTTTTCCGATCTGCCCACCCCACCTCCCTTATTTGGTTCCATGCTCCACTTTCCTTTCCTTCAGATTCCAGCCCTTTGTTGCCTCCACCTATCACCACCCAGCCTCTGTCGCTACTTCCACTCTTTCCTCCTCCATCTGCCTATCACCCCTCCTCACCTGGATCCACCTATTTCCCTGCCAGCTCTTGCTCCACACTCTTCCTCCACCCTTTTAACTGACTGTCGCTCCTCTATCTTTCAGTCCAGACAATAGGTCTCAAGCTGAAACATTGACTGTCCATTTCCCTCCACAGATGCTGCCTGACCTGCTGAGTTCCTCCAGCAGTTTGTTTTTTTGTAGCTCTTTTAATATTGGTATGTATCATGTATGTTGTGCTTTCAGAACAAACACACACAAAACAGTGGGAATCATTGGGCACTAATTAGAATGAATCTTAAATGATTTTATATCTGGACCCTGGCGTCAAGTTTTTTTTTCCCCGCTTGAGCCGCTACCTTCATGAGTTTTCCTTGGCTGCAGAAGGTCTCTCTGAAAAGTGGAAACACTACTGGAAGATATTCCATATAGAAAATTCGACTTGATCCCAGCAAAAACAAAAGCTTAAAGTAACCAGGGTCATGTTGTCAAATAGAAATCTCATCCCACTTCCAGTACAAAAACCACAGCAAACTGAAGGCTGTAACCATCAGCTGCAAGTCCAGGGTGTTAATGAGCATCAGCTGAAATTTACAGGCTGATATACATGGAAATTCTATAGGGTGCAATCCCAATGATTACCATGTGATCACCATGTGATCATGGTCACTATTGTTCTCAAAAGCTGACCTCAGTGGAATTGGAAAGATCTGTGAAAAGGAACAGAATTAAAATGAGAAGGCAGGCAGGGAAGTGAGCTAACATGGGAACATGTCCAATATTGCATGTGATCCAAAATTATGATAGATATCAAAGGAGGATATATTCAATATGTCATCCTAGGATAAAGGGAACAATTGATTATTGTCCAGGAAACTGGCACAGACTAGTACAAGGGTATACTTGGATTCACAATGTATAGTAGATTGGTTGTTAAGACAGACTCCAATTTATAGAGTACTTGATGTTCACTTCAGGGAATAATTTATGATTCTCAAACCCAACTAGAACATCCGGGGTAGGATCCAAAAATGTAACCAGTCACTATATTTTTAGTGTGGTTTTAGGAGAGAATTATTTCAGAATGGTTTACATTGTATCTGAGTAGCATGTAGCAAGTCAATAACTTAACAAAACAGCAAAATTAGGAGTGAATTTATTCAACTTAAATTGCTATTTGACACAGCAAATATAGTAGGCACTAACCTTGGTGATAATAAAGTTTTTTGCAGGACGTCCATTTGCAAAACTCGCAAAGTTGCCTTGCATCTTAGACGCACAATAAGATTTAACTCCAACCATCTCTCACAGGCTTGTCTCAGCTTCTCTTGGTTATACTAAATTGGAAATAACAAATCAATACATAATTCACATAACCTCATGAAGTATCTGTTCAACCTGGAAGCAATACACAATCATTTGAAAAGCAATGAAGAGATTGAAATGAAAATTTCCCCAGTAAACTTTTTTTTGGTTAAATCTAACTCACAAATGGGATTCTTTCTTTTATTTTAAGGGAAAAATTCAGAAACAAAAAGATCACGATGCATCCACTGAAATGTTGATTATCTGGAGAACTTTGTGCAGTTTTGGAACTTCCCCCCACCCCCAATTACAAAAAAAAATCAAGGCTACAAAGTAAATTTATTAAGAGGATACAGGGATTACTTTGCATAATCTATATTTTGCATTCTTCATGGGACTATTCACACTTTGCACACATTTTCAGCTCTTCAACCACGTAAAGCATTGCACACACAATGCACTTACCAATACAGTCATTTGCAACCATATTTTTTCTCCCCAGGATAAAATGTAATGGGAGCTGGTAGACTCTTAATGGGTTGGAAGAAAAATGACTCTATATTATCATTGCCCATGAGAAGGCAGTGATCGTGAAGGAAGTGGCAAATGCTGAAGTCAGACACTGAAGGGGAAATATTGCCTGGTGCTATATGGCCACTCCAGCTTCCTTACATATAAACAACTACTATGAACCTAAGCCTATCATTACTTAATGTGGTCTCATCACATTTGTTCATCTATGGTGATCACATATGTTGTACAGGCTTTAACAATGCACTTTTTCTGTAGCTGTTACACTTTATTCTGCACTCTTATTGTTTTACCTTGTCCTACCTTGATGCACTGTGTAATGAATTGATCTGCATGAACGATATGCAAGACAAATTTTTCACTGTACCTCGGTACATGTGACAATAATAAACCAATGCCAATAGTAAAAATCACAACCCCCTACTCCTTTCAAAGAACTGAAAAAATAAGAGGAAACAGTTCACTCCTTGAAAATATGGAGAAGGAAGACAGCAAAGAATTCTGTACTATGTTGATTGTTATGACCATCTTCAAAACCAAATCAGAGACTGTGACCCCACATAACATAGGCTATGGGGGAAATCAGGAATCAGTACAGTGTGACATTCTGTGCAAGTCCATCTGATTCTGCTGTAGGGTCATGAATTGAGGACCTCACTGGTTCTCAAAGCCTTTCCACCAATTATAAGGCACAGTTTAGAGTACAATGAAATACTTTCCACTTGCCTGGATGTGCAACTCCAATGACACTGAAGCAGCACATCAACATGCAACTTAAATTAGCCCACTGGATTGGTACACCAATCCCACAGCCTGAACATTCATTCCCTCTGCCAACGACCACAAAGAAGCTGAGGGTGTGTCATCTAGAAAATACACTTCAGTTACATACTGGGCTATTCCAATAGCACTCAGCAAGCCCCTAACCTCCATCACATAGAATGGTAAGGGCAGCGAGGACCTGGGAGCACCACTACCTGCTCCCACTCCAAGAGGCACATCATCCTGACATGGGAATATACAGCTGTTCTTTCATTGTCACTGAATCTAACCATTGGAATGCCCTACCTTCATCAGAAGAACTGCAGTTCAAGAAAGCGTCTCAACCCCAATTTTTAAGTCAATTAGCATGTAGGCAATAAGTGCTATCCTTACCAGTTATGCACAAATCCCAAAAAAAAATTCAAAACCTAATTAGTTAAATTGTTTTTTTCACTTTTTCAAAAGTAGGCAGCTTTTCTATTCTCTCTACTAAGGTACATGACCTCTCATTTTCTCTCATTCTATACTGTAAATTAAACTCCAGCAGTCTCCTTCTCACCACCCATTTGATGATATCCATTGCAGGATCTGTCCATTCCCCTCATGGTTCACTCTCCTAATTGGTTTTGTAACATTAGCAGACTTGGATATGTTACACTTTCTGTTTTCATCTATGTCAGTAAAATAATTTTTGAATAGCTGAAGCCCAATTGTCCCTGAGGTGCCAGACATGTAGCAATCTGTCAACCTGAAACTAACCCGTTTAATTCTCTTTTTTCTGTATTTTAACCAAGCTTCCATCTGTGCTAATATATTATCTCAACCCCATATGCCCTTACCTTATGCAATAACCTGTTGTGTGGAACATTGTTAAATGCCTTTATTCACCCTGTTAGTTCCAAAACACTCTTTTCGATTAGTCAGACATGATTTTCCCTTTAAACTCCTCTAACTAATCATATTATGACATATTAAATGCCAGGTTGCCATATCTTTAATGATGAATTCAAATATCCTGCCAATAATGGATCTAAGGCTGACTGGTTGTCTATTTTCTCTTTCACTCTTTTCCTTGATGCAGACCCTGGAATTCACCCTCTCTTGTGTGGAAAGGCTGTCCAATTCCATTCTGTGAATTCAGGAGTACAACATCCATACAGTCTGACATCCAAAAGTAGCAAACTTCCATTACATCATAGGAGCAGTTTTGGAATGTCAAATAGGTTTGTGTAAATGCTGCAGTGTAAGCTCAGTGTGATTCCAAAATATCTATTGCAACATTCATGGATTGGCAAAGTACTGCAGTAGGAGTCTAAAGCAGTCATCCCTCTCATGTGTTTGCTGCCACTCAAGTTGCATCTCAGAGAAGCACCAGAGTATGCAAGAGCACTTAAAGAACACCCACGAACAGGAGTGTAATATTTTAAGTACAAATGACTGCTGTAATTTTTTTCATTGTTTTTGGTAACACTATATGATTAAATAGTGGTGGGATTAATGAAGGTTGGAATTATAGTTAAAATTATGTTGTTGAACAGTGGGTACAACAGTTTCCATCTGTGGTGAAATTTCTTTGACTTAACTCCTGAAAATGTGATACATGTTCGACTTTTTACAGGCAATATAGATGTTAATGAAAGCTAAAGATTGTGTCTTTGAAAATTACCCATCATATCATTGCTGAATGGTTGTGTTAATACACGGCCTTCTATTATTTACACATTTGTTATGCTACAATGTCTAATATTCAGAATATTAATGGCATTGTTAATCCTAAATTAATCCATAATTATTGGATCTGCTCAGTTTTAATAAACACTTTTAATGTACAAATTAATTACTGCCAACCATTTACCTGAAGAACAAAATTTGTTCATAGAAAATGGATCCTGATAGGTAAACATGTAAATCATACATTGGATGCATAGGATGTGAATGGAATGCCATCATCATAGTATGATGCACTTTGAGAACATTTGGAGCAGAAATTAGGCCACTCTTGGTTACTCCAGAGAACCATGTTTTTATAAGTGCTCCATTCANNNNAGCTGCCCTATTAAGAGGCTACTCAGTCACGATACTTAACTCTGCAATCAGCTGTGGTGAACTTTGGAAGATGGCCAGGGAAGCAAGATGCCACATTATCCATCGCTGCAACTTTGGGTGATCATAAGTTTACATATGGTAATATAACAGGAATTCTATGAACTAATATTCTTTTAAACTATCAGACTGTGCAATTAATTTGTTCTATTCAGTGGGTTCTTACAAGAAAATTTTGAATCAGTGTACATGTTTTCCAAAATATATTGTCAATATATGAGGTTACTTAAAATAACTATCATTATATTAGTTTTGGAATTAACAGTAATTTACCTTCAAAGCAGCTTTATGGAAGTGACATACTGTGGTGGTATTTATGTTATCGAGCATAACAGTTGCACACCTACAATGATAACATATTATTTTCACCTAATAGAATTAAAATCATAACATGGTTGATTGTTGCTGTTAGTAAAATAATGTATTTCTTCTATAATATTTGATGAATAATTACAAATATCTGCTTCATTGTCAGTTACAGCTGCATAAACACCACTTCTTAAGAGAAATGGAACCCTTGGTATCATTTCTTTATGTCATTGTCACATATGAATCTTATAATGAAAATGTGACAGTAAGATAGTAAGGATATTAATGAATAGTTGTGTAAACAAAAGCAGGATAAGCAAAATGCAAACATTTATTTTAGGAAAGACTTACACTTATACTGCCTTATAATGACACAAATGCCTTAAGGTTATTTAAGTACTCAAGGAGACTTGACAGCAATTTCAATGTAGGAATCTAATTTTCACACATCAAGCTCCCTTAAATTACAATGTGAAACTGACCAAATTATTTGTTTGAATGATACTGATTGATGGATAAACACTGGGAAGAATCTGGTAAAAAATCCTCACTCTCTTTTGTAAAAAAGACGAAGGGACCTTTTATTTCCACTGGAGGATGGCAGATGGAGCCTCAAATTAAGATTTCATGCAAAAGGCAGCACCTCTGACAGTGACAAACTCAAACTACATTGGAGATTTTTGTATTTGAATAGCTGAAGTTAGGCTTGAATCCAATATCCTCAGTTTGGACACTAGAGTGCTACCAATTATGTCACAACTACCACCACAAACATATAAAAGATATATATATTGAAATGCCATTCAAAGGGTACATACACTAGAAGTAATTTGCTAGAAGTAATGCTCCGTGTAAGATTTATCCCAAGTCGTATGCACAAGGGCCATTTAACAACATATATTTGGATCTCTGGAGTGAAACTTGAACATACATTATCTGAATCATAGGCAAGAGTGCTACCAAATGGTTCTTTGCTGATACTACAAGAAGTAAATAATTTAGATTGCAAAAATAACCAAAGAATGAAAGAAAAAGAGATACGTTTGACCAAACCTTATTGCTATGTTTCAGGTGTCATCATGGGACTCCTTTACCATCTCTTTAAGATGGTAAGGGTGATAAATGATATGACTTGATGCCAAAACACCTCCCTGTCTAGAAAATGAAACACTCTTAAATAGACGTACTAAATTTCCACTGCAGAGTTAACCTAGGCCTATTCATGCCAATATTCAATCATGATTAGGGATAAAAACATCCATATGCATTTCGACCACATGGCGATTTATTTCTCTGAATGATGTACAGTTCATAATGATTAGTTGCTCATCACAAAGTGAATAGAAAAATTATGAAAACAAGGTTCTCTGTGAATGTTAAACAATGTCTCAAATCAGTAAACAGTTGTCCAATTTCACCTCCAAATGATCTAAATGAGCATTGCACAAAGGATGATGTAACACCATGCACATTCTATACACCAGTTTTGGACAGTCACGACTGCAATCCAGAAATGGTTGGTCAAATTTTACAAACTGCACAATTCACATCGAATAAGAGTGTTCTGTGATGTACAGCAAATAGCATTGGTCCAGTTTGTGGTGATTTTCCAGTAGCTCCTTTTGGAAATTCTCAGCACCACATGCCGGCATGTTTCATGAACCCTGTGCAAAAGTAGAACTCTTAAATTTACAATTCAAGCTCCACTATCAATTTCTCAGCTGCATTCTGTTGCCGAGCTCCACAGGGAGTTAAACAGAAGAGAAGGCACTTTCTGAGGAACCGTTCTCAGATCCTGTGCCAGGTTAGACTCAGTGCTGGATCCATGAATCCAGCCATTGAATGGGGATTGTTCCACTATGAGGAGAAATGGTAAGAATAAGGCAAGTTTCTTATTTTAATATTTTCATTACATTTACTATTTTTAATTATTTAAAAGTTTTTTTTTGGGTATTTCACACCTATTTTTCAAAATGTGCTCAATTTTTAATCATTTGTTTCATTTTTAATAGTTTTATATGTTTCACAATATCAGGAATATTCAGAAGCTTTGATAAATATCGGCAGCTTTGTCATAGAAAACAAAGGTTTCCAGAAATGGTTTCATAGCCAAATTGTACTCTTGGGTTCCCTTATCATCTGATTACATCATCTGACACCAAAAGCATTACTGCTCAACTCCAGAACTGTTTCACTCCACAATCATTGGGGTAAGTTTGGAGGAATGGAGCATTTGGTTCACAAGTATAAGCAGTTTAAGAACAATGCGCACTTATCTTTTATGGATTTTGTATTAATTAGAGTATTTGTGGTAACTAGTGCAAGACAATAATGAAATAGTCACGTCCATTTTACTGTGACGAAAAGTATGTGTTTAATCACTAATATTAGATTGTTCATTCATTGGAGTTTACAGACCCCATAAAGAAAATATGTGCCTTTAAGTTCACCCACATACCCCAGAAAAGCACACTACACTTCTCTACATCTAGGTCAGAATGAACATATATACAGTTTAACATGACCAAGAAGATTGACACTTGGAGTACTTTGTACAATTTTAGTCAGGACACTTCAAAATGAATAAAATAATTACATTGATGAGGGTTAGAAAAGAGGAACAAGATTGATTCCAAGTGCAGGATGACTGAATTATGAAAGGAGATTAGAGGATGCTCATTTTAGAGAATTATAAAAAGAGAAAAATCAGAAAATAGAATTACAGATTATTAATCATTCAATTTTTCCTGACCAACGAATTATTAATCATTCAATTTTTCCTGACCAATGAAAGTATGCTTCTTTCACAATCATTACATAAATAAAACTGAATTACAATAAAATCTTTGTGACTAGAAGGTACCATGCCACGTCAAAATGATGCAAACCAAAACTTCTTGCTTCAAGTTAGAATCAGAAAGATTGAAGAAAATGTCAGAATTTTCTGAATCCAATTTTTGGCATCGGGTAAATTGTCTTCAACGCTGATTACGATAATATCAACTTAAGTCTAAATTTCCTAAGAGCCTCACTTATGTACACATCATTCTAAAAAAAAGCATAAAATAAGCAGAAAAAAAGCCTCAGGAAGATATAATATACATGGCCTACATTTATCCACTTTATCTAATTTTCATTATGCAAATTAAGCATTCCAATTGTCAAGACATGAAAGTTAACTATAACATCTTTTAGAAAACTGTAATTATGGAAGTTTTGCTCTTTTTAATGTAACCAATTGTGGTGTAACAACAAATTCAAGTTTAAAACATACAGTGCCAACTTCAGTAGGGAAAATTATAACTGTAAATGGCTAAAACAAAACTGAGCCTTAGATTTTATCAGTAAATTTAAATTGTTTGGAAGCAATATAAATGCAGGAAACTTGAGACTTCTGCATGAGAGTAGAGCTATACTAATAAGCTATAGGGGATTTCAATAGACATAACTTGGAAATGATGCAAGTAATGGTTGAGATTTAAACACAGACTTGTTTCAAAGTAAATTAGTTGTGGTGAGTTCCTCATAAAAATGGCACAACTCTTAAGTGATAGTTATGCCTAAATATTTAAGGAAATTTTGGAACAGTATTTTCAAGTCTGCTAGTGGTGCTCTATACCAGATAAGCAGTGCCTGACATTAGTTTGCTCTTCTAGGATTCATTTTGAAAAGCAAGAATGATGTTTAACTGCAGCTGCTTACTTCTCATAACTTTTGGAAATTAACACCCCAAGTTTTGTTTTCTTAGTTCTACAAGAACTGAAACCAAGAAAGAAACTGCTAAGAAATCACAGACAGCTACAAATTCAACAATTTCATAAATCATAACAACATCATGACTCTTTCTCCAAAAGCTTCTACCTTTAAAAGTGAAATACTTACTTGTTAAACAAAAGTTTAAATTTCAGAACTGCAGCAGCAGCAAAGACACCCAAAACATATTCTGCTTCCACTTCTGGTTTATTATTATACAGGTTTCCTAGTGCAATAGCGAAACCTATACTAACAAAATAATCACTGTTAGACACAATGAAGATTCGCTGTATTACATTATGCTTAATAAATGCAACTTCTTTTCAGTGAATGGAATTGCATTCAGGTTGGTTATTTTTAAGGTTAACCAAGAACAATAACTGATTTCACATCAGTTCAAAATAGAGTAAGTCAACCAAGTTCATTGTACATCCTACTTTCAACTGAATTCCCTCAAGTTGAAGTATTTGCTTTATTACATTTGCAAATACATATTTTCAATGTTACATTTTATGAACCTTAAAATGGACAGACTCAAGCTTGGCTCCCAAAAGCCCCATTACAATTGAATGTGGAATGTAGTTAAATCCTTTCACTGATTGTATAATAATAACTGTATAATACAGTTGCTATTATTAGTTTGTAAGAAGTGTGTCAATTAGTAGTTCTTTTTATATTACTCATCATTAACATTACACTATTTCAATAATTTAATGGTCTGTAAAGATATGCCTTCTTCATGGGTTGGGGGAGTGATAAGCTCCTGGAGAATGCAAGAGATGGAAACTAGAATGATCCATGATCAGAAATATCCATGAACACTACCTCATTATTCATTTTATTTGCACTACATATTTATTTTTGTAATTTATAGTAACTTTGCTATAAATGCTGCTGCCGTAAAACAACAAATTTCACATCAAATGTCAGTGATAATAAATCTGATTCTGAGAACATAAGTTAAATATGGATTCCCTGCCCCAAGGAGGAAACAGGACAGCTTTCTGAGAGTTGAGGATGTAATGAGTTACTGTGGGTAAATGTGAGGTCATTGGAATTAGTGCTGAGTTACTGCAGTCTACTAGAGCTTGCTGTTTTGCCTTGGGAACTGGAGTAAAGTTTAGATTCCCTTATCTGATTTTTTTCTCACTTCCTTGAAGTGGAGTTGGAGGTTGATTGATATTTAAGTAAGTTGCATTGTATCTGGGAGTCTGGGAGCATTAGGAGGATTATCATTGGATTCATCTAACCATTGCTATGATTGTAAATATGACACAAGGATGTTCTCAACAAAATTCAATATTCCTTTCAAATGATGTACAAAGGGTGGTAATCCAAAAGAAATGATTATAGTTATATTACTAGATGTCATACAGTGTTCAATTTGAACAGTTCAGAAAAAGGTTTAGGTTGGGTCCATTCCAATGAATACTTGGTTGCCTCAGTTACAAAACTTACAAGCAAAATGGTTATATTTGGTTTAGAAAATGGACCTTATTGAGGAACTGTCAACATCAGAGGGCACAAAGGGCAGCTGAATGCTCCATTTGAGCATGTAATGAAGACCAATCATTTTCTTTACTTCCAAAATTTGGCTTTGGAATTTTAATTTTAAATTTGAGACAGTCAGGCCATTGAAGACAAGATCTGCAGTGCATTTTTCTAACTCAATCACTTTACACATTAGCACAATATGAAAGAAGCTAAGTGGACAAGCAAACATATGTTGTATTTCCTAAAGAAAGGAGTTTTTAATGTTCTAGTGATAGAATCAGCTCCGATCTTTAAAATAGTATATATGTGTGGAATAACTTTAAAATCCACATTAATTAATTTTGTCTACAAAATTACACATCACAGCACAAACAAAAGTTTTGAATGCTTATCTCTATGGTATTAATTTTATTTTTGGGAGGAGTTCAGTCTGATTAATAAAATTATAAGAATATAGCAAAATTTTTGTCTGAATATCCTTGATAAAGTATATTGCTGCTAAAAATATCAAAATTGTTAGTTAATTATTGTTAGAGTACTTTTTCATACTTGCGTATAAAGAAACAAAGCAAGGAAAGACAACCAAATAGAAGAAAACGCAGACCATAAAACAGATGAAAACAAAGGAAATTCATACACTTATACGATAAAACCATTTCACAGTGTATGAAATTTTATCATATTCATATTTTATCATATTCTGTGTTCACTGAGTTTTACTGATATCATGCTTATGGACTACAAAGCAAAAAATAACTGAGTCACAATGCCCATGAGTTGATAGCATTTATTATTACCTTCTGTAGTAACAAGTGGGTCTTTCACGTCAAGCTTCAAATTGATGATTCTCTTCAGATTTTTTGTTGTAGCTGTGGCCCAGCAGTTTTCCTTATTATGTATGTTGCCCAGATTACACCTTTTTAACTTGTCAGGCTTGGATTCACAACATGCATCTTCAGGACCACAGTAATATAAGCCTCCTATAAAGTATTATAACTGTTCAATTAAGCATTATGTTCAATGAAACATTGAGAGTCAAATTTACCTGAGCAATTTTTTAAAATTGGAACATCTCATTTTGGTCCATGTTGAGACCAAGGCTGAAATGAGATCTGGACCACACAATCCTGGCCAAATCCAAAGTGATCATCAGTGAGCATTTAATTGGTGAGAAAGTTCTCCTTGTTATCACTGTCAACTACAGCTTCCATCACTTTTCTGCTGATTGAAAGTAGACTGATAGGGAAGTGGATTGTATTGGATTTTTCATGCTCTTTATTGGTAGGCTTATGTGTTTTATATTAAATTAAAATGGCTTTGCACAAGGGGTGATGAGATTAAATTTGTAGTCTTGAAGTAAATCAGCCCAACAATCTGTATCTGCTATGATCCCAGGATTGAGGATCTTGAACTGAAATGTTGAGTTACTGACTTCCATTTGTCAACTGATGCTACTTTGTTTCCTTTACACAAGAGCCTGACTACCAAACCAGACCACAATGGTTCCCAACCATGTGAGGTGGATTTAGGTTGATTCAATTCAGCTGTATACTCCAGTAAAACATTTAGGTTCAGATCAGCTAGGGCTATATCCTGCCATCCCAACCAGCATCTGATTCAGCACAGGTTGAGCTGTCCAACAACATCACTTGTTAGTAGCATGTCCAAGACTGGGTTGAGATGGGTATGAAGAAAAACCACAAGAACTTGGATCTGTGTCAGGCCACTGTGAGATGAGGCCCAGGCTAGGCCCCAATTTTATCTGCAGGCAGCCCTCTGGACATACTATGAAATATGGATTTAACCACAGGTAGTTGGTTTAACACAGGGTGATGTCAAATTTTACTTATCAGTTTTTGCAAAAGACTTTCTGTTCACACGGAATCTAGGCTAGATATGGTAACTTAACTGTCCTGAGAAGTGACCTTGCTTGATCTGTCGAATGGTATCACCACCTACTGCTTTTATTTCCTTAATTTTTACATATGGAATTTTTTTGATTTGCTTTCCACTAAAACAGTACATGGTCAAATATTAGCAAATCACCTTTATTTGTATTCTCACCTGTTTGGCAGACATCTGCAGTTTCTTTTGATTTGTTCCTGCAATACTCTGACTGATCTGAAGCATTTAATAAGTCAAGCAACCGTTCTGATTTTGAGAAAAATTGACTGTGTAGCTCCCACAAGGTATTCATACTTTCTAATACTACATCTGATGAAATAAAGATGAAAGTACTTATCATGAAGCACTGTTAGTGAATTGAGATTTGCATAAATTATTAAACAAAGTAATGCTTAAATAACTACTGAAATTAATTTTACCAATTTCAATCAGTGATTACAAATAGAAGAATATAAGTTACACTTTGTTATGAACAAAAAGTCATCACAATATTCTTTATGCTGAAATAATCAGATAGGTACTTTGGTGACAGTAAAAAGTATGATCAGAAAATTGGATGTGCAGAAGCTGTACAAATTACTTCCATTCATTTTTCAAAAATGTGCCAGATCATATTCAATCCAGCTGGCTGCCTGAGCTCGCCCCTGTGCTCCTGCTATGGTTTGTGGCCCTCTAGGACCATAATCATGCTGGTGGCCTCAATACTGCAACCACCTCTGGACAGAGCAGGCCATGAGCCCAGATTAGCCTTGGGCTATGTTCCTGAAACCCCCATCTCCCACTGCCCTGATGGCCTTTTGATAGCTCTCTGTTGTCAAAGGTTCTGAACATTTTATTTAATTAAAAATTTAAAAGTTATATTTATTTATGAACACCTCAAGTTACTAGAAATTAACAGAAGACATAAAGTAAAAGGAAAATTTTAAAAAATGCTAAAGTACATTCAGTCTTAGAAGGAGGCTGGCAATGCAGATTGGAGTTGTGTTGCATACGCCAGCAGTGGCTGGTGAAAAGCTAGAAGGTTGGGTGCAAAGTGCATTCGGGCCCTCGAAGGATGTCTGATTCAATGGAAGAGAGGGATCTCAGAGCTTTTGTCTGACCCTTCTGTCTCTTTTTCCTCTTCTCCTGATCTACCCAGTTCTTCCTACATTCACCCTGGCCCCTCATCACCATTTCTTTCCCCTCCTCTACCCATTCCATCTGCCCATCACCCACACACTCCTCCAACTGGTTCCTCTCCACAACCATTCCCATCCGCTCTCCCCATCTCCCTCACTTTATTCCATGCTCCACCTTCCTCTCCTATCAGATCTCATCACCTTCAGCCCTTTGTCATATCCACTTACCACCTCCCAGTTTCTGACCCAATTTCTGCTCTCCCTTCCCTCATCTGCCTATTCACCCATTGCCTGCTTGCTCTTGCTCCACCCATTCTCTCCTATACTGGCTATCTCCCCGATGAAGAGTCTCAACCTGAAACTTCGACTGTCTATTTCTCTCCATAGATCCTGCCTGACCTGCTGAGTTCCTCCAGCCCTTTTATGTGTTGCTCTCAGACCTCCAGCTCGTCTCTGACTTTTGTGTTGAAATATGCAGGTGCAGAAGTTAGAGACAAGCTAATCCAGGAAGAGAGTGACACAGGTTCACGAAAGAACTACTTGCAAAAGGTAAGTACATTTAGACCCAATATTAATAGCATTTTACACCTAACAATTGAGCATAATAAAGGAGAAAACCTGTATCAGGGTTTTCAGTACTAACTACTCATAATGTTGGATGCAATAGTACAGAGTAAAATAGCATAGCAGTCATATCAGTGTACCAGTAATTCAGAGGTATGGACAAAAAAAAATCAGAAATATGCATTTATACCCCAACGCGGCAGCTGGGAACTGAAATTCAATTTATGGAATAAATTTACATAAAACCAATATCAATGATGGTGACCATGAAATGTTTGGATTGTTGAAAAGAGGCCCATTTGTTTCACTTATGTCCTTCAGGGAAGAAACTATACAATGGACTGGCCTACATTGGACTCCAGATCTATAGCAATGTGATGGACTATTAACTGCCTTACAAAGTGGCCGAGCAAGCCATAGCATTTTCAATAAGCTAGCTTACCACCACCGTCAGGGCAATCAGAGAAGGGCTATAAATACTGGTCTTGTCCGTGACCACACCTACCTTTCCATTCTAAATCATAAACAAGCTAATAATTTTGGTAATGGTTATTACAACTGGATTAAATAAACCAAACCTGGAGTCATGCCATCTCTCAGCCTTCTTGAATAGCAACAGGAGATTTCATTGGGTTTAATAGCTTCAGGTAAGCTACAGGTAATCAAGAAACAACAGTCATTCAAGAATCTTGAAAACTCTTACCTTAAAAGGCCAGAAATATGTCTAACCTAAACCAGCTATTGATATATAATGAGTACTGTAGCCCTAATATTGAGATAATACCTACATCAGATAGGTCAATCTAATTAGAAAATATAATAGGGCACCTATATCTTTGAGGTACTGTATTACTGAGAGTGTGACGAGAATTAAAAAATGGGGAGACAGCAGTATTGTTCGGTAGTGTTCAGGGCATTAACCCTGATGGGAATTTGTTTTACATTTATAAAGGAAGTCTATCATATCAATCAGTAGTAAACTTTCTAGACATACTTGGCATGATAGGCAGGTGAAGTGATACTTGCCAAAGTGCATGAATAATGCTTACCACCGTTGAAAAAGCAATTCAAACTGGGTCACATTTATTTAAAGGAAAATCTCTTATTTTTCCTACATTGGGGGAAAGGGAATGTGGGAAAACTGTCAGATACCAAGATGACAATCATTAGTTCCAGTTTAAAAAAAACCTTCTGTACAAGCTTCTTACCTCCTTTTATGATAGACTGGTTTAATTGAATCTCTGGCCTTTGAAACAGAATAACACTTTGGCAGATGGGGCATACAGCTAGAAAGTTGAGTTGGAGATGCACATAGATCATTTTCTGCAGACCAGTGGGTTGTAGGAATATCAGCTGAACATGCAAAAGAATTGATTCAGTTACAATCTTCACAGAATGGAGTACAGTGCATATGTACATATGCACTGATATGTTTTGTATGACTCACCATATTTTATCAGAGAGCAGGTTGCAGTGCATTTATTTGTTGAGATGTTGATATCACCGACAAAGCCAACATTTATTGCCCAACATCAACTCCCCTTAATGCTGGTGAGCCATCTCCTTAAACTACTGCAGCCCTTCTGGAGAAGTACTCCACAATGTTATTTGGTAGGGAGTTTCAGAATTTTGACTCAGTGACAATTTAGAAGTGGTGATATATTTCCAAGGCAATAGGGTGTGCAATTTAGAGAAAACTCTAGCAGGTTCTGTGTTTCAATGAATCTGCTGCCCTTGTCAGTAGAGGCCATGGGTTTGAGAGGTGCTGTGGGATTAGCCTTGATGAGTAACTACAATGCATTTTGTAGGTGATAAACATTCTAGCTTTGTTGGAGTGGTGTGAACAAAAGAAATGTTTAGAGATCGGGTGCCAGTCAAGCATTGTCCTGGAAGATTTTGAGCTTCTTGAGTGTTGTTGGATCTGCACTCATTCAGGGAAGTGGAGATGCAGAAAAGATTTTGGGGTGTCACATGAATCACTATTACAGGATTCTCAACCTTTGGCACTTTGCTCCTACTTTGGTAGCCATAGTATTTATATGGCTGGTCCAGCTGACTTTCTAGTTGATGGTGACCCCCTGAATGTTGATGGTAGGGACCTTGAAGATGGTAATGCCAGTGAATATCAAGAGTAGGTGAATGGACTCTGTTGTTGAGATGGTCATTTTCTTCTACTTCCATAGCAAAAAAAATGACCATCTTATTCTGTTGTCTAGGTCCTGCTGCATGCAGGCATGGGTTGCTTCATTTGCAAAGCATTTGCGAACTTGAATTGAACATTGTGAATTTGTTAGTGAACATCTCTAGATAGGACCTACTGGTGGAGGTAAGGCCATTGATGAAGCAGCTGAAGCTGGTTGGGCCTAGATTACTGCCTTGAAGAATCCTGTCCTGGGGCAGGGATGATGTTGTTCCTTTGATGCCTATTGTTCCACCAGGGCTTCTTGATGTCACACTAAACCAAATGTTGTCTAGATATTTTTTTGGTTCATGTTTGGTCTAAATCAATGGTAGGTCTGGAACTGAGTGTTCCAGGTGAAGCCCAAACTAGGCAGGAATGCACAGGTTATTGGAAAGTAAATGCCAGTTCAAGCACTGTGATAATCCTCCTTCATTTTGGTCTTGATTCAGAGCACACAGATTGAGCAGTAATTAACAAACAAGATGCTGGAGAAACTCAATAGGTCAGGCAGCATCTGTGGAGGGAAATTACTCTCCTCACCTGGATCCACCTGGAAATCACACCTCCTTACCTGAATCCACCAATCGCTTGCTAGCTCTTGCTATGCCCCTTCCCTTCACCTCTTTAAACTAGCTATCTCCCCTATCTTTCAGTCCAGATGAAGCATCTTGACCCAAAACATCAACTGTCCATTTCCCTCCACAGTTGTTGCCTGACTTGCTGAGGTCCTCCAGCATCTTGTTTGTTGCTTCTGGATTCCAGCATCTGCCATCTCTTCATTGGGTGGTAATTAGCTGGATTGGATCTGTTTACACATACAATTCTTATTTTATTACCTAAATTTTTCTTTTTTTTCATGTACAAGACATGTCAGTTGATCATTTAGTTCAATTCACAATTATTTCACCATGAAAGTACTCTTTCTTTACCATACATCTTTAAAGGAAGCCGACTACTACATTGATTATTTATTCCGTTATTATTTACCAAGGCTGGTTTGCTGATTTAGGAATGGATCTTGGTAGTTCAGGAAGCTCACATTATGAATTTAGAGATTTGCATTTGTTTTAAATTTGCTGTTTGAAATATTTATACATTTTTGGAAGCCGTGCCTAACATGGGGAAGACAAGATTTTGAGTCACAGCTTTACACCAACTCTAAGATAAAACTAACAAAATAAATTATACTCAGCTTATATGCAACCAGTTCCTTTCAAATCTCTGCAATTTCATAATGAGATTTAACTGACTTATAAAGACAATATAGCAAGATTGTGTGAAAAGAGTACATGAATGGAACTAATTGGATAGGTTTTTTTTCAAAGAAGCAGCACAAGATGCTATACTTTTATGATTAAAATTTTTATCACTATTTGAAAGAAATGACTGCAAACACATAAAAATCTTTCAGAAAACTAATTATGTGAAACCCACACATTCACATTGTGGTACCTGTCAATATTCTTTGTAATGACTCATTGAAACAGACTTGAACTGCTTTTGTTGCCTGTGCTCTTCCTAGCAAATCAGAATCCAAAGGCATTTTTGCCTGAAAACGATTAGTGATGCCAGCTTGTATGCGTACTTTATCAGTTAGTGAAACCTGGATTATAGAGGTTTTAATAAAAGTGTAACACACAAAATTGTAAAATAATTATTCTGTTCTTAATGCATTGGCTAAAATAACACATTCTTTTTGATTTGAAAAGAAGATAGACCTGGAATATATGTATTTTTAATGTTCCAACAACTTCTTTGTATTAGCACTCACAACATATTGCAAAAGAAATTGGATTTAAAAAATGGCGCAGGGGCCAAAAGCAATGCAAGAGGGACACAGCAACACATGGGCCAGAATCATCTCTGGTTTGATCTTTAGTCAATACTGAACTAAATGAGATGGTGATGCGGACATATCTGGTATTAGTGCTTCTACGTACAAAAGGATCAGAGTCCTGGGTTCCCAATGTTAATGGAAATCAGATTCCACTTTTCAAATGTACATCTGTTGACTTCAAGAGACCATGGATTGGCTCTGAAGCTGCCCATGGCTGAACTGATGGTTTACATTTTCTGAAACAGATTATGCTAAAGACATTAAGCAAGTCTGGCAACATCTGTTGGTGGAGAAACTGTTAACATTCCAGGTTGAAGACTCTTCATCAGAAGCTATTCAGCTTTTGTTTCAGATTTCCAGCATCTGCAGTTTCTTCTTACTTTGGTAACACTTCCCATACATACTTCAATATGCACAATTTCCAATTACCCATTACTGGATAGTTACAAGATCCCCAAATTTTGAGGAAAGTAGACTAAATCTATCATATGGAATTTGTTATACCTAATTGGTTATACAGTAAAACTCAGATAATCTGACATGTTTGAGGCATTAGTAAATTTTCTGGATTTTGTTTTTCCTGTTAGTGACCCAACACATTTTAATTTGTAGCAAACGTCACCTGGAGAGCCAGATGCCAAATCATTGGGATTTCTGAATGGTCAGATAGTGGATCAGAGTTTTACTGTTATTTCCAAATGTCCATCACTAAATTAGGAAGGATATAAAGAGGAGCAGTAACAGGATACTGGGAATCAATTCTTGAGCTAGAAATTTTAAAAAATCTCTTATGTAATTAAATAAAGTAAAAAAAGATCCAGGCTTTCCTGAGAAGTGCTGCTGGTTCCATATGGAACTACTGACATTTCCTTCCTTTGGTGCCAGGAAACCTGTGCCATGGATGTTGGACACCAACTTTCCATACTGGGATATCTGCCTCCTGAATCTTTGCCAGGTTAGACTATTAACTCCATCCTGAATTCGCTAATCACTCACCTACATTCAGGAAAATCAGAGCACCTGCAGGAGATCCACACAGTCAAGGGAGAATGTGCAAATTCCACACAGAGAACACGAGAGGTCAAGGTTAAACCTGGTTCACTGTAGGTATGAGGCATCCGCAATTACTGTGGCATCACTATAGCACCCATCTACCACTTATTGGAACATTTTTAAGAGTCTTCAGCTGACCAATCCAAAATAATTAAAGTCTCTGCTATTTCTCTTTTTCCCATTACCAATTCACTAGTTTCATCCTTTCAGGTACCAATGTTTATTTTAGCAACTCTCTTCCTTTTTAAAACACCTGCAGAAACTCTCACTGTCCATTTTTATACTATTTGCAGGTTTACTCTCATCCTCAAATTAAGTGATATAAACAACTGTATTCATGGAAGACAAAGATTTTCTGTAAAGTTTCAATCTAACTTCACGTACCTCTTTTAGAGTTTGGTGTGGAGCTTGCGATAGAAAATCTGATAGTGATAAATAAGAGGCTTTCAATAATGTTCTGCAACAACAAGAATAGTGGAAAGAAATATCTTACCATTTGCAATGTTCACAAAAGTCTGTTTGATTGTAGATAAATGATATTTGATAATACTTTATCTGAATCACTATTAACCAACATAGGATTCAGTATGCATATATACATATTATTCCAATGGTAACTAATCTTACTAATCAAGGTGATAGATCAAGTAACAGACAAGCAAATAAAACCCCAAACCCATTTTGAATTCTTGACAACAGTCACAAGTGCCTTCAAGATTGGTTTCTGGTGGAAACTATAAGCCTCCTTAAACCTGTTCTCTGCCATCAAATTATTTCCTCATCAACTGCTGAAGAGATCAGAAGTCCAATATCTTAATCTCTTTGAGGCAACCTTTCACTGTGCTAACTTCCATTAGATTGAAATTTCTCACACATATTGCTTGGTTATAGAGGTACTGTGCTAAAATATAAATTAACAGATGAGAAGAACAATTATTAAACTTGGAGGCAACTAATTAACATCAGCAGTTAATTAACATCATTTTTCTGATCGATGGGTTATTTCTCCCCAAATCATTATCACACCCCAGATTCTGAATGTCATCTATTATGCAATTTTTTTCCTGTGTTCACATGGTTAAAGTATTTTTAAAAATTACTTTCTAATATCACACCTTTTCATGAACAACTCCCATTGTATATTCCAGTGTCTTTATTTATATTATAACTTGATGCTGTAAATTGAAAGGATAACAATTACAGCTTCCCACTTGTAAATATTGTTTCACGTAAACTCATGCATCAGCCTGTACTGCAGAGGAACTCATTTAATTGAACTAATTTTACTTCTTTGCTTCCAAATGTGAAGTTTGTGACTTGCAGATAGTCTGAGATTCTGCTAGAAATGACAGTAAAACAACTGGTGTTCACTGTCGTTAGACCATGAAACTATCAAAAACTTATGGAATTTCCACACAGGCAATTTAACATGGAAATCCTAAATTGCTGTAAGTGATTCATTACACCTCTGCAGGCTGTTCAATTTTCAGCCTCTGCAATCTGAATCATACTGAGAATAACTACTCCTTAGCAAACCATCTGGCCCTAAAAATTAATTCTATGTAGGTGTATTTTAATTCCCTCACAAATACTTCAAACTAAATGGGAATTTAAAGTAAATGTTTTGTTTATAATTTTAAATAAATTCTTTTTAATATATAATTTCAACTTCCTGATAAAATGCATGTTTCAAAACTTGTAGGACTTTTGAAAAATTTGAAACTGCCTATTTGCTTCCTGATGCATTATCCAATGATCTTTAAATGAAATTAACTGCTCAGCCTTTTTTGTTACATCACTGCTGTTGGACATGAGATACCTGCTGAACTGATGCCTAAAGTCAGCCGGCACAGAAATGGAGAAGTTCAGCTCACAGATATCCCTGGATATTTGTGGGGGTGTTTCCTTGGAGTCAGCACCCAGTACCATTGCTCCAATGCTGACTGTAAATACTTTGAATATATTTAACATCTCACATCCCTCCCCTCAATTTTCAATCTGTCTACATTTCTAATGGTAATTATTTGTGGAACCTTCTCATACCATGATTTTATGCTTCTGCTAGCAGTGGCAGGATGATCCATCAGTTTTTCATTTCCTAACTTTCAGCTCACATTGAAGAGAAATTTCCATAACCCTGCATCACCTTGTACTTGATTCCATAGGCAAAACCACAGGAAAACAGCAATTTCTAACATCAGGGCATTACTTAAAAGGAAGTATGGACTTTTAAAAAGAACTGCAAATGCTCACATTGACCTAATTATCCCCTATGCTTAAACTCATCTTCACCAACTTCTATTTCTCCTTATCAATCCCTATACAAAACCACCACAGAAGATCTTCTATAAGTTCTAATTTCTTTTCAAGCACTATCGAGATTTCCACAATGTCTTGGTCCTTGGAACCCTCTGTGCTTTTTTTCACATCACATATTACCAAGAGAAACACAACTGTGCTGTCATCTTAGAAAACCTTTTTATTATCAGTACACATCAATTAATATACTATTGATTCAACAAATATAACATTACAAAAATTTGACAAGACATCAGAAAGCATAGTCTGAAACTCCATGCTATAGAAGATAAACATTCTGAGTACAATGAAAATACATATACAAACAATTAACCATCCATATATGAAAGGAAATTACAGACTATTTTTAACAAACAACAATATTTGCTGTTGCTGATTACCTGCATTTAAAAATTGCATATATTCTGTAACCTAAAAGACAATAACATTCTCACAAAAAAAAAATTACATCCAGTTTTTAAATCAAAACACTGCAGATGCTGGAACTCTAAAAACAGAAAATGCTGGAAACATGCAGTAGGTCAGCATTTATGGAAAGACAATCAGTCAACATTACGTCTCTTTCTACAGATGCTGCCTGACCTGCTGAGGAGTTCCAACAACTTCTGTTTTAAGCCAGATTTTTGGTTTGCTACTAATTGAGCTGGGAGCAATCAGTGATAAGAATGAATCAAATGTACACAACTTAAAGTATATTTTGGAATGCACAATGTTATATTTTGGAATGAATACATATCAACTTCCATTTGACATTCTGTGTTAACTTATAATCAAGATTCTGTTGCATTGAGCTGGATTCCTAAGATCTGCATTTGGCTTCAGCAGTCCTTAAATATTCAGATCTTGAATACAAAATCCCATATATTCTACACTGTCATTCCCATGGACAAATATTTTCTTTCAAGCGAAAGAAAACCAATGATTCATGAGACATTACATTTTGCTTCAAGCATGCCAAATTTGCAATAAGCCATTTAATTCATTTTGACAAGTTTATACAATTTCTATATTTCTCTAAATTTATTTGCATCTGTCAGACCAACTTTCAACTTGTTCCAGAGAAATTCTAAAGCAGTCAATTACTCAAACAAGTTCCCAAAAGTCTGTAAATTGAAGAGGTAGTATGCTATTGTCCTCTAGCCACATCAGAGAAATCAAACATTTGTTTGATAGATTAGTGACGTGTAGTTCTTCCATGTGTGCAACCTTCAGATTCCAAAGAGGAGGAGCACTTTCCTTTAAGATTTCACATATCTGCTCTAGCAGTTTGTGAATCAGAAAACAGTTTGCTTGTGGATGACTAGGAATTGGTTTGTTCTCTGTATAGTTTTAGCTCCACGTAAGAATTGGTTTCCTTTACAGGTGAATTTCAAGAGTTCTTTTTCTTGCTTGTAGAGTTCTTGTGTCCAGAAACAATGCAAGCTAAATAAACATTAGTGAGTTACAGGAATTTCATTTATTACATAGAACATGAAATGCATTAGTCAGCCATTTCTAATAATCCATGGGGGTACTTGTGCTCCACTCAACAATTTTTTCCTCGCCTAACTTTCAGTATAACCCTCTGCCTTACAAGCTCACCTATATATTGCATCTGCTCCATATGGTAGCTACTTACACATTTTCCATATCAGTTTCTAATGGCTTCCCTATATTGACAGCCTCCAGTTTTTACTTCCCCACTAACATCAATTCTTTCAGAAGCTTTTATAGCTTCAAATTATTAATTCATTTCTCCCCCTCCCTCAACACCTTAATCATCTTTCTTGATCAATATAACTTTGCAGTCCTGGTATCAACCTTGTAAATCTCTTTTTTTGCATGCTCTTCTGGATTTCTGTATCTTTCTTATAACATGTAACCAGAAATGTACACAGTATTCCTAAACTGGCCTAATTAATTTCTTCGCAATTTTAGTGCGCTTTCTCTTAAATTCAGTCCCAGTAAAGCAACCTTACTGATTGATTGCAATTTTTGTGGCCTTATTTATTTTGCTGATATGTGTACCTGAACTCTCAGATCCCTTAGATCCTCTGCCCTAGATCTATTTTCCAAATTATATGACTTTTTCTTACCAAAATGCAGTGCATCACCTGTCTACCCTGTAATATCCTTGCCTATTATATGTATATTTACTCTGAAAATGTATTCATGTCTGGTAAATCTGCTCCAGGTATTGATTGTAGCCTACAATTTGGTATTACCTGCAAAGTTAGAAATTGTGTTTTTGATTTCAAAGTCAAAATAATTAATATAAATTGTATTTTTTTAAGGAACTTTGACAAATTCAGCATATCATGAAATTATATACCAAAACACATTGGGGTTTTATGAAAAAGCTTTCTGCAACCTATATATGACATTATTGGCCTTTTATATTGTAAAATTAAGAAAAGAAATTCAACTTTATTTCACATTTGCCTAAAG
>JARFYF010000012.1:19173665-19184076 GCA_030265395.1 Rhina ancylostomus | reverse complement strand
CCTGAGTCCTTTGGCCCCATTACGGCTGATACTTCCCCTTCCCTGACCCACACCTTCCTCCCTCTGGTTCCCCACCTCCTTCCCTTTACTCCATGATCCACTGCCCTCTCCTATCACATTCCTTCTTCTTCAGCCCTTTAGCTCTTCCACCTATCACCTCCCAGCTTCTCACATCATTCCCACTTCCCCACCTCTCCCCTCACCTGGATTCGCCTATCACTCGCCAGCTCGTGCTTTTCCCCCTCCCCCCACCCTTTTATTCTGGCTTCTACCCCCTTTCTTTCAAGTCCTGATGAAGGGTCTTGGCCCGAAACGTCAATTATTCATTTCCCTCCATAGATGCTGCCTAACCTGCTGAGTTCCTTGAATAATTCTTGTGTGTTGAGTTCAATGTTTCAGCCTGCTAGGATTATCATTGGTCAACATGGAGAGCCTTAAACAACATGCTGACCTATAAGAATGAGCTTAGAGTCCTTTATGGATACTCCATGATCCCTGAAATGTAAAGTAAAGTACCAACATTCAGTTTTTGAAAATTCCATTATGATTTGCAACAAAACAATTGAAACAGCAGTTGAGAGATCTTCAGAAGTCTGAAACTGAGCTTACTGGGATACCCATGTGACAGACGGCCCTTGTTTCTGAATTCTCAGGAGGCCTACATAAAGTAAATCACCTTGAAGATGGAAAAATAAAGTTTATGGGTGTAATGTAACTGTTGCAACATAATATTTGCAAATGTCAAAACATGTCCAGTAAGGACTGGAATTCATTCCATGCACATATCCTTACAACCAATTATTTCCTATTAACATGATTCTCAAATTAAATATTGTAACTAGTGTTTTGTGAGAATGCTATCTTCAAAAGGAAAAATCTTCAGTTTATGCTGTAATTGGGTTTACACAATTTAGTGAACACAGTCTTCATTTAGCAAAGGTTGCACAGAACAAGTGACTCAAATAGAACAATTTCTACAGAAATCAGAGCCATCCTTTCTTTTACTTGTTTATTCTCTGATTTCCAACCAATGTAACATTTGGAAGTCCTATTCCCAGGGCAGTTTCTGTTGCATTACCACAGTTGCCCCTAATATTTAATATTTAATATTTAATTTTTAACCTATAACTAGGGCAAAAGGTCCAAGTTCATTGACTCTAGAAATTCAATCATGCATGAAAACATGCTCTAAACATGTGCAGGGACACATGCCAGTTTTTCCCAGTGCTGTTAGCACCAGATTTTCATGCACACAATTCTTGCCACCATAAAAATGTTTGGAGATAGGCAGAGGTGCAAACACTTTGCTTCACTGACAGAGACATGGAAATCTGTACATTGAGGACTGGGCACCTGCAATAATGAACTCAACAACAATAGCCCATGGCCAGTGAAGGATCAGAAATTATTGTAGGTGAAATGCATGCTCATATCTAATCTACCTTCTCACATCCCACATAACCCATCCCTTTCACATTATAACATACAGGTCGTTGAAACATGTCCCTACTACCTGCCCCTCTCCCCTCCATCACACTATGCATGACCCTTTCTTTTTTCAGAAACCCAAGAAATAGCATCTGACCAGGCTCAGCTAATGAGCCACACCAGTCAGAAGGAGAAGACCACACCGGGTCACTCCATCTGACAGTTACATCCATCCACCAACCTAGATCCCAACGCCACAACCAGCAGTGAATACTTCAGAAAATGTGATCCATATGTGCTAATTCAGGACGCATGAGAGGCCTCCAACTACATGAAGGATACAAGGATAACCTTTGTATCATTTCCCTTGATAACAAAATTGCATACTAATACCCCCTTGGTGGACTCAGATGAAGATTATGATGGCACAGCCTACAGGCTGATGTCCAGGCACCTCAAGATGATTGAGACATTGTCACACCTGTGTGAGATGTTTAGGGATATGGAGGAGCCTGCCTCCAACCTTTTGTTTTGCAAGGCAGAGCTTGAACCTGTGTGTTTGACTTTATGTTGTAACCAACTCCACATTAATACTCGTGGACACATCCATGGTGCAGGGTTTGATGCCTGAGGTCACATTTCCATTGCTGCGCAGAGAAACCACCCAACAAATCAGTGCTTCCACAGAAAGTTCTAACTTCGGTCCTGCAAGTTTAGACTGATGACATCATATGTCTTCAAAGGAGGTCTGAAGATGTCGTGACACACTCCAGCACTATAGAATTGTGTCCAGCACATCTCATGGTTCTGTGGCTGCACCGGTACTTCCACTTACTAGCTCTATCTGGAGCCTGGAGTGGAATGAGAAAGAAGGGATAAATAGGATATCCTTCTTCCCCCCCCCCCCCCCCAAGAGTAACCTCCATCCTCCATCCAGTGGTCATGTACAGTCTACACATTCAGTGGCTTATAATGTTCACATGAAGAGTCCTAAGCTACATATGTGTACAGTCTGTCAACACTCTCCTTGAGAACATTGGGTAAGTACACACTCCCTGATGTTGTTCCCTCCCTGTACTACCTCAATGCACTGTGCAATGAATTGATCTGCACTAACGGTATGCAAGACAAGTTTTTTTATTGTACCTTGGTACAAGTGACAATAACAAACCAATACCAATACCAATCAGATTGCAAATGCAATACTGCACTGCAAAATGGAGCACATGGCATATCTAACCCCAACACCTGGAGTGATCTGGAGTCAAGTAAGTTAAGAGAGAGACAGCAGAACTTCACTTCTAAAGGCAGAATAGTCCAGGCAGCATGGCATATGTGAACATAACATATATAGAAAATTTTAATTGGATCTTTCAATATTTCAAGCAGACAGGTCCCCTGTTACCAATAGTGATTTGCACTTTATTCTACACAGGAATACAATCTCATAGTCCTTAAAACATCTTATTGAATTTCCAGGCCAGTATTTCTATCCTTCTTTGTGGTCTCTCATCCATTGTCCTAAGCAACATTCAAACAATTTACTGATCCTCTCAAATGTTAATGTTAAAAAAAATTGGATCAAAATATGGCAGAACAAATTAAACAGGTATTCAAATTAATAGTTTGATTATGAAAAATCCTTAATTAAGGCAAACACTGCCAAAACATTTGAAACCAAGACAGTTTTTAATTCCTGGTCTGTGCCAAGTTAGCTGATTGCTACCAAAATGAAGATAGAGTTACAATGAATGATCTCTACTTCCAAGAAGTAGAGAATGATGGGGAGGGATTTCCAGTTTAATTTCTGCTCTATGCTGCCTAATAATCTCTGCCAGAAGATGTATGAATGTGGCTTTTATGAACTGGGCAGTTGAACTGCCCTCCATGATAAGATAAGCTACTAATACTGAGTGTATTTTGGCTAAGAAATCAAGGCAGCAGATGTAGCCTATAACCAGCAAGGTGGAGGAGGGATGGAGGCAATGCATGGTAACATACAATTATAAAGTTATACGTAATTCAGAGAAATCATTCCAGTAATTTACCTTTTGTTTATACTTTTTAAATTTATTTATGAATGTCATTTTTTTAAAAAGAACAATCAAGATTTTAATGATTAAGGTGACATAGCATGCTGAGTTTGCTTTATTTACACTGCATTGGAAAGATTTCAAAGAAGTGCTGGGTTGAGACATCAGTTTACACAAGAATTTATATACTGGTGAGCTTTGAGCTTTGCGTTGAAGGACTCCTGTTTTCCCTCCATTCATATTGTCAATGGAACCAAACTTTGCGTCAAGATGTAGCTGGTGGTATTAAGCCACCACAAAGTTCTTCAAAACGTTATAGTTTTACTTTAAAAATGAATCTCAATTTATCTTACTGCTGTTGATCAGATATCAACTGTGGCATTATCTCCTAAATTCCAAACATTACAATTCCATTACTATATTTTTGTTTACATTTTTAGAAGTTCCTTCAATAACTACATGTCCAAAAAAATTTCAGGGCTGATCCTGTTCTGTAGCTGTAACTATTCTTCAGATGAACCAAGGGAAATCCTGGGGAATACTTCCAAACCCCAAACCAAAATAAAGATAATGAAAACAAAATCAGTCTGAAATCATATTCACCACGTAACACCCTTCCCTTCATACTTTGCTCGCCAGGAGTAAAATCACAAAGGCTTAATTTGCTCAGGTTGTGAGTTTTCTTACAGAGTGGCAAACCAACTTGATTTCAGCACAGTGAGGCTGGGTTTCAACTACAGGGTCTCATCTGTCCGCCCCTTTTGAACATCCCCTATTAGAGAGAACAGGGAACTGTCCAGAGGGTGAAACAAAATATCTGTAAATACTAAAGAATAGTGTCAGAGACTTGAGTAAATTGTTGGGAAGAGGCCTTCAAAAGGCCTCGAGATTGAGGATGGAGGAAGGGTTTGGGTAACTCCTAAGACAGGAAGGTTTAAATATTCACTACTATACTCAAAGGATGATGGGATTAGAGCAGAATCTTAGTAGCTAAGTATATCGAGCAAATTTAACCACCTGACAATTATAGGAACATTTAATAATCCTAAAAAAAACACTACTTATTCAGGGCTTTTCTTTAGATATTCCCCGAAATGCATTCTCCAATAAAGCATTTCAGGTATTCTGTTAGTTATAAGTTGTTCTAACCATACTTAAAATGTTATTTCTAAAAGGTAATACTCTGCAATTAATTATAGAGAGATGAGAAAAAATACATCAAATTCAATACTATGCAATAATGCAATGGATTCTATCTGCTTTTCTATCTAAGTTCTGAAGACAGTCTTTCTCCTCTCGTTATCCAAACTCTATTAAAACTAATCGCAAGTTCCTACACAAACTAATTCTTTCCCTGGACTTCAAAACTCAACTACTCATTCAAAAATAACTTTTACCACAACATGGTTTGTCATAAAAAAAATCAATTCCACACTGATTTTTCTACCTGTGGAAAGGTAACTTTCTCTTTCTTGCACCACTTCCTGCTGTGCTGTCTGTAGCATAGATGAATGAAGTTAAGTGTTTAATTTGCTTTAGGCCTTATTTTCAATTCAAAGTACTTGATAATAACATGCATTAGTAACTAGATGAATTTCACATCACCAGCAAACTGAATAACGTAAAGTAAGAGATTAGCAATGATCAATTCAAGAATCACAAATGCTTTCACATGTTTTTCTGATAGAAATGATCAACAAAAGCAGTTTTGTAAGAAACGTAAATAAAAAAATGAACACATTTATCAGACTTTGTGGGTCTGTAAATGTTGCTGCAAGAATCATATTCCTGAGCATTACTGGGCGACTGTCCTATGCTGATTATGACTTCTCAGCCAACTGCTGCAAACCTGCTGCATAACAAGCTGAAAAAGGGTGCACTGATTAAGAAGAGAGATTTTGATTGGTGCTTGCAGTCTTCAGAAATAATTTCTAATGTTTTGAAATAAAATAGGAATTTTTAGTTTCAATATACACGTTCTTAGAGCTGAAGCTAAGGGAGGGGAAGAAAGGGCGGACATGCCAAGATCAGAATGCAAGCAGACAAGTGGTTAGACAAAGAAAAGCTTCAAATAAAACTTTGACATCAACCACTCCCCCATTCCCACCCCCATCCTCCAGTTCCCTGATATGAGTAATATCAGGAGAGATACCTGGTTGCTAACACAATTCATTGGCATTTTGTTATACCTTGGAATCTATCCAATCTCTTGGATAAAAACAGAAAATGTTTTAAGTATTCATGGACTGTTCACTGAAGAAAACTTTACCCTTTTACCACTGGATTCTCCAGGAGCAATAAAAATATTCCTGAAAAAGTCTTAGAATTTTGAAACTGTATTACTGTTTCCTCAAAGTTACCCAATAGCCTTTGTAGTGCCAAATATTAATTTCCCCTTAACAATTCTCATTTCTACATAATACACAGGTATCTAAAAACACTTGAATACTGTAGTGTTGATGTTGCCTCAATGACTAGATGATTACCCCAAATACTCTACCAAAAACGTATTTATTTTATTTCCCATTACATCAAATACCTCAATGAAAAAATAGTCATTTGTGTCACCAAATAAGGCAATAAATCACTTATGACCTGACCACAATTGTGAAAGTTTAGGAATAATTCTAGATAATTATATGGCATAACCATAAATGATCTAAGAATATTAAATATTTATGAACAATTTGTCTAAGAACCGAATCACTTAACTTGAAATCTTATAATTATATAGCTTTAGGGTACAATTGTTTCTGATCTCATGACCACTGAAGATGGCGACTCCTTTTACCTATGTGTACTTTCAAAGGCTGCAGTGAGTGATAGCAAAATCACAGGATTCAGTAAGATTGTCATTTTAAGTTACCTCATCTCCTGTGGCAAGAAATGTTATTGAAAAGGTGAAATTCCTCAAGCAATAGTCCTTGAGAAAGATCTGGATGTTCCTAATGCTTTCAAAAAATAATTGATATTCATATTTTTTGCAATATTTAAGCTGTACAATTGATGCTCTTGGCCTTTCAATACGAAAGGGATACTCAGTCTGTCCCCTTCAAACTATGGATTCAAATTTGTGTTCCACACACACTGTCATATTTTTCCAGTTTTCAGCCAGATTAACTGGAGCGAGATTTCACAAGTGAGGAAAGAAAAACCCACATTAAACAATGTACTGTCACATTTGTGGTTGACTGAGCAGGGAGGTCATGAAAGGGGATGAGATTCTTCAGGATTCTCACAGAGAGAGCGGAGCAGTTCTGGAGCCTTAAGGAATCACTCGCAGAAGGATTCATGAAATTATCCTATTTCCCAATTGGCCTGTGCAGCCCTACTGAGCAGTATTAATACTGGAGTACCATTATTAAACATTTATCATCTACTCAACTAAAGACCCATCATTCTTCAAAGTGATTCCTTCATTTCATTCTCCGAGGAGAAAAAATAGGTTGAACATGAAAATTACTAAGACATGACTGCAAATAATTTTGGAGTAGAAAATGTTCACACTATCTGAAAAGGAAATTGAACTGCCTGCAGGCTCAAAACTAAGTTGATTTAAGTGATACTGTCAAAATATTCTGCCTAATCTAACCTAAAGTGGTTGATCATTTCACAAATGTCCCTATGTATGCTTCTACAGCACTTTTCATTGGTGCAATTCCTGTCCAGGAGAATCTGAAGGAATCACACACACTTTTGTAGAAGACAATGAACTGTTTAATCCAAGGATGTGATGTAATGATAGTGTTCACTGGCCAACAGAGATCAGCTAATTCAGCATGATCTATGGATGTAAAAACACAGATACTTAATGAGTAGTGTTTGTGCCTGTCACTCAAACAGAGGGGAAAACCAATATCTACAGTATGTTTTGCCTTCTTCTTGGTCGGCCGCCCTGACCTCCCACAACATAATAAATCTGCTTCCACAATTCTGTTAATATTACATTAAACGGTTTCCAAGAGGAGCACCAACGTAGTGGGCAGGAGCAAGAATGCTGATCCCTACCCTTGATACTATTTTGTCTCAGTGCCACCAACCTCATGTTTTTTAATTTGAAGTAGTGCCTCATCAGCACAAAATGGGGATTCCCACTGGTAATATGCTGGTACTTTCCAGAATATTGATAGTCATTTTTTTAAAAATTCAGCAGTTTACCATCAGATAAGTCATGCCTCTGCAAAACTGTAAAGCATAATATTGAAGTTTAAGACTGTGAACATTTGCCTCAAAATAACTACTTTATTACTTACGTTTTTAAAGGTAGCCTCTTCTTCTTTGACAACTTATTGCTACTATCTCCCTCACTTGCACCAGTGTCATCATTCACCTCAAATGAAGCAGGGGAATGAGAAGGAGATCCTGAGATTTTTGTGGAAGGTTTAAATGGATCCACTGAGTTTTCACAGTTGTCCACATCAATACTCGATGGAGCATGAGGCATCTTGGGAGAATTTGGCACCTGCACATTGGTGCTAAAGGGGTTGAAATTAGGATCATCCCATTTAGAAGGGTCAAATGAATATGTAGTCTTTGGAATAGGGATATCATCGGGATCAGCAGTTGAGTAAGATGATGGAGCACTATCTACCTTTTCAACTGGTAGAGCCTTTTTAATTCCAAGCTTTGGCTTTCTTAGTGGCATCTTCCCACCAGATTTTTTGCCAAATTTCTTAGGAACGGGTTTTTTTTCGAGATCAGTTTCAAAGTTGTCTTTATCCTCAGAATAATCAAATTCCAGCCTCACTGCATGGCCCACAACTGGAGAATCGGACACTATGCCAGACTCGGTTGCTATTTTGTCCAAGTCTTTTGATGCAACAGGAATGGTCTCACTTTCACTCTGTTCTACTGGTAAGTTTTGTAGTTTATCTCCACTGGCAAATGGATTGAGCTCAGAAAGGTTGTCTTGATCAAAACTGTTGGACGCCAGAAGAGGAATAGGGGACTCCTGCTGGTTTATAGCACTTTGTAAACTGGTGCAGGATTCAGATGTATTTACTTCTTTATTTGTCTTGGGGACAGTAGACCTTGTTTGGGCTTCTGTTGTAGTCGGAGCTTCTGTTAGCTTTTCTGCTGGTGTCTCCGCTGGTTTCTCTGATTTTGTCTTCTTTTTCAGAGATAGTGGCCTTGGTTTCTTTTTCTTAACACTGGGAGCATTATCTGAGGCTATGCTAAAGGCCTCTGCCTGCAGAGTTTTTGCCACATCCTCTGCGCTACCAACATCTGCAATTCCAGCAGGTTTTCGTGCGAATGGCGGAGACTGTGGGGCTGATGGGCTGGAGCTAGTCAGTGCGTTCAGAGACTTCTCATTGGCTTGCCTCCCAGGTTCAGAACCTTCTAGCTTTGCAGGCGAGCTTGGAGCTAAAGGGGACTGAGCATGGAAAGAGT
This sequence comes from Rhina ancylostomus, assembly GCA_030265395.1. Taxonomy (NCBI): domain Eukaryota; kingdom Metazoa; phylum Chordata; class Chondrichthyes; order Rhinopristiformes; family Rhinidae; genus Rhina; species Rhina ancylostomus. Next base: position 19,175,224 of record JARFYF010000012.1, on the reverse strand, counting down.
CCAAGACATCAAGACTATCAAAGTCAATTTTGTACGCTCCACTGCTGGCTATTGGTTTATCTTCATCAAATACAATGGAAGCTGACTCAGAGAGTGGTCTGAAGGAATCAATTTGCTGTGGCGAGTTCTCAGGGGCAGCAACAATCTGATTATCAGGAAAAAGGACTGAAACAGAAAATAAAGTGTTTACTATACATAACACTACTTCTTGTCATTTAAATTCAGATTCATTCTTCTCTTGCCCAACATTCTAATTAAAATAGTCCAAATCTTTAATAGTGTAAACATGTTTAGACTTACAACCTATAATTGTGACTTCAAAAAGCAGTGAGTCCATGTATTTGAGCATTGAAAGCGCAAGAGAATATTATCCATTGTGACATGAAAAATTAAAAATAAACCATAAAATACAGATCCATTTTATATTTGCAGAAATGGGATCAAATGACTACCTCAGGTAGATGATATCCCACTTGGCTTGTCAGTAACCAACTCCCTTTATTATCATTGTACAGTAACTCTGCTTGCCTGACATGCAATCCTTGTTGAGATTACTCTTCCTTCAACAAAACACGGCAGAGAAGACTAAACCCATTATTTTTATCACCCAATTCTATATCTCTTCCCTCACCCCATTTTCTTACCACATTGGCTAGCCTGTTCATAATTTTGCTATTTTGTTCAACCTTGAATTTAGCTCCATACTCTCGGCATCAATAAGACCCCTTATTTCCACCTTTGTGTTGTTACCCACCTCCAACCTGCTTACATTGGCCTTTCTGTCTTTGCCATTTCAAATGCACCCCTCACCGGTATCCATTTTCTACTCTCTTAATTCAAAACTTATCCAAAACTTTTGTGATTGTTCCATTATTCTTGTGACGTCTATCTTAAAACTTATCTACGCCCACCAGCATAATTATAGAAAGGGCGGAGGAGGGAGTGATGTAAAGTAGTAAGGCTTGCACATGTTTCCCCAGTGAGTTCACTCTTGCAAATATCAAAACATTGCTACAACTGGGACTTCTCATCAATATGAAACTATTACCCATTATATGCTATACTTGAAATTCTTCATCATTAAATTCCTTGCTCATTTTGCATACAGGTTTCATTTTACACCAACCAAACACTTCAGGGATTCGACATCACTCTATAAGTGTCACGTTAACCCATTTTAGTAGATGCTATATTCCTACATAAAGAGTTAAAGAACCTCTTGATTACACCATCCCATCAGAGTTTATTCTAAAATATTGTTTGTTGAGCATCCAAAGAAAATGCATTTCCTGTTCTAGTTTGTTTTAGCATAATAGAATTAGCACATTAGAATGACCTGGATCAATTCATTTTTCACAATACATTTATAAAGCTTGACTGATAAGTGGGGATGTAGTGTCCCTCTTGAAGTATTGTTGAAATTGATCACTGTATACTTCAAATAAAATTCAAAGTATATATGCAAAAATTGCAATCATATTACCATCAGTTATAAGACTAATCATGAAACCTGTGAAAGGGTGGTTCCTTGGAAATTTTATAGGCTCTAAAAAGTAATA
>JARFYF010000012.1:19100838-19117725 GCA_030265395.1 Rhina ancylostomus | reverse complement strand
TCTCAGACTGTGCAGGGTTCTCCGTGGCCATTCTCCTCACTAACAGGTGTACCTCTTTGGATACTAGTGAGGGGGATGATCTTTCAGGGGTGAGCAGTCAGGTCACTGTGGCTCTGAGGCTCCAATGGAAAGAGTGCAGTCAGACAAGGCGACAGTGATAGGAGACTCGATAGTCGGGGGGACAGACAGGAGATTCTGTGGCCACAGAAAAGACACCAAAATGGTGCATTGCCTCCCAGGTGCCAAGGTCAAGGATGTCCCTGAGAGGGTGCAGAACATTCTCAAGGGGAAGGGCAAACAGCCAGAGGCTGTTGTACACACAACACATGTAGAACAAGGGATGAGGTCCTGCAGAATGAGTATAGAGAGTAAGAAATTAAGAAGCAGGATCTCAAGGGTAGTGATCTCCAATTACTCCTGGTGCCACAAGCAAGCAAAGTCAGAAATAGAAAGATAGCCCAGGTGAATTCATAGCTGAGGATCTGGTGCAGGGGTCAGGGATTCAGGTTCTTGGACCATTGGGATCTCTTCTGGGGTAGAGGCAACCTGTACAACAGGGACTAGTTGCACTTGAACCAGAGAGGGACCAATATACTTGCAGGGAAGTTTGCTCATGCTACACAGGAGGATTTAAACTAGATTGACAAGGGTGTGGGACTCTGAGCAGGTCTGAACCTTCAACAAGTTCCTTCATGGCAGGCTGGTCTAGAAGGTTAAGTCCCATGGAATCTAGGGAGAGATGGTTAGGTGGATTCAAAATTGGCTTGGAAGGAGGAAGCAGAGGGCGGTGGTTAAAGGTTGTTTCTCAGAATGGAGACTGGTGACTAGTGGTGTGCCACAGGGATCAGTGTTAGGATCTTTTTTATTATTTATATAAATGATTTGGATGCGAATGCACAAGGCTTGATCAGTAAGTTTCCAGATGACATTAAATTAGGTGGTGTTGTTGAAAGTGAGGAAGGCTATCATAGATTAGAGAAGGATCATGATCAGTTAGGTAAGTGGGCCGAGGAGTGGCAAATGGATTTCAATACTGCTAAGTGTGAGGTGATGCATTTTGGAAAGTCAAAGCAGCATAGGACTTGTACTATGAATGGTGGGGCACTAGTGTAATGAAACAGAGGGACCCAGGAGTACAAGTGCATAGTTCGTTGAAAGCAACATCACAGGTACACAGGGTAGTAAAAAAGGCATTTAGCATGCTGGTCTATATCAGTCAGGACACTGAATATAGGAGCTGGGACATTATGTTGCAGCTGTTTTAAGTCGTTGATGAGACTGCACTTGGAGTACTGTTTACAGTTTTGGTCACCCTGTCACAGGAAAGATGTGGTTAAACTGGAAAAAGTGCAGAAAAGATTCACAAGGATGTTGCCAGGACTAGAGCGCTTGGGCTATTGGGAGAGATTGGCCAGGCTAGGTCTTTATTCCTTGGAATGTAAGAGGATGAGAGGTGACCTTATAGAAGTGTTTAAAATTATGAGAGGCACAGGTAAGGAGGACCAGTAACAGTCTTTTCCTCAGGGTAGGGGGCATAGGTTTAGGGTGAGAGGGGAAAGATTTAAAAGGGACATGAGGGGCAACTTTTTCATGTGGAAGGTGGTGAGTGTATGGAATGAGCTGCCAGAGGAAGTGGTTGAGGCAGGTACAATAGTATCACTTAAGAAGCACTTGGATAGGTACATAGAGGGGAGGGGCCTGGAGGGACATGGGCCGAATGCAGGAAATTGGGACTATCTACATGAACAATGTGGTCAGCATGGACTCAATGGGCCAAAGGGCCTGTATCTATGCTGTATTGCTCAATTACTCTATGATCATAAATCTGATGCACTGGGAAGCTGAGTAATTTACCAATTACTTTACTAATATTTTACTTTTTTCCAGCCATTGAGATGGAATCCATGTTTTTTTGGATTGCTAATTATCTGCAGTGGAACAAATTTCAGTATCAACAGTTCAATTTCCAAGGCCACTTAATAGGCCATGGGAATGGAGCACCTAGAAGACAGAGATAATACATAGATGTAGAGCAGATTATTGGACTATAAGCCAAGGTGAATTTATAAGATCCTGGAAATTACTGTAGTGATATCCTTGTTTGTTTTGCCTGAAGAAACCTGGTACAATATAGGCAGAGGAAGATGTACCACTTGATAGAATTGTCATCTCTCACACAAGAACAATCCAACAAAACAAATACATTCTGTAACTAGTGAACTTTTTTGACTCCTGATAACATTACTCTTTGTCTGATAGGTTCATATCAATGGTCAATGGAAGTATTTATTATGCAGAAACTACCAAAGCCCGAAAAGAACAATTTCACAGAACTGTAGCATGATTTAAAGTTTCAGCTTTCGCTTTTTTAAATTTTTATAAATATAGCAGTAACCAGATTATCCTGTGACACATAAATCATGCATCATTTACAGGAAACACATTATTCCTGTATTTTAGTAGTTCTTACATTTTCTATGGGAAATACACAAAAAATGGGTAGATAGCAGAGCTGTCTAAAAGTAGAGGGCATAAGATTAAGGTAAGAAGTAGAAGGTTTAGAAAGGATATGAAGAAGATTTTATTTTCACCCAGATGGTGGTTGGAATCTGCAACACATGGAGGCAGAGACTCTCATTACATTTAAGAAGTATCTGCATGAGTACTTGAAGTGCCAAGGCATAGAAGGCTGTGAGCCAAGTGCTGGAAAATGGGATTAGTGTAGATAAATACTTGATTATCAGTATGGACCTGGTGGACCAAAGGGCCTGTTTCTGTGCTCTGTGACTCTATGATCCTATGAAAGTCAACAGTCCTCACTCATAACAATAAAGCTGTTGAAAGTAATTTTGCACCACATACTTTAGCTCTTTTTGGAGGTCTGTAGTATTAGCAGATGGCTCATCAACACTATCAGGTTGTGGAGGTGAAGAAGGAGTTGCAGATAGGAAAAGATGATTGACTTGCTCTTCGCTGTCGCTGGGCACAGAAACACTGAAAACATGTAAAATATGATGAACAATACATTTTAGAACATACTTTAATTTTTTTAACTGCTGGTTTCAAAGAACAAAAATACACAAATAACAAGATAATAATAAAATCAATATAACAATCAAAAATAACTAGGGTCTTAAAAAATACCACATACCATTAAAATAACTGACAAGCAGCTTTTCACAAATTTGCAAGCAACAAGATCCAAATGCTTGAGTATAGCTTCATATTCTTGGTAATATTGAAAGACACCCAATGGATTAACCAGGTATAAATACTCATGAGTTTTTCATCATACAAAATGGTCAAACTATTTAAACATTAAATTCTCGGAAGACTCATATTCTAAGGGATTTTGTGTTAAAATGTACTTTGGTGGAAGTTTAGTGTACTTTAGCTAAAAGTGGAAAGTCAATTGAATGTATGCTAAATATATCCAATGATCCCTAGTGAGGGGTTCCTCCTGCCATGGAATATATGTTCAGCTTTGCAACATTGTGAGGGCACCAGCTAGAGTGGTAAGCTTCAAAACCATGGCAAATCAACTTTGCATCCTGATTGATATCATGGTCTGCATAATCATCATGCATTAGCCATGTTTACTTGAATGAACTCATCAAAGTGAAATCCAACATGATTAGTTCCAGAATGTTTATCCATATGCCATGTTAGAAATAATTTGGGACCTAATGCACTCAGACAAGTGCTAGATAGAACTACAGAGGGCACTACTTAATTTTGTGGAAATTGCAGATTGCATATTATTTAATGCCCTGGGCCAGGTCATCCAACCAGCTATTCCCAGAGTCTCTGGCATCCATCTTGTCCATTCTCAGGATTTCTGGTCTCCCACTTGGCTATTCCCACAGACTCTGGCCTCCACCAGGACAGCATTATATATTGACAGGGTCTTACATGATGCAATTCTGTCACATAGGTGGACCCAGAACAAGTCCTGACCAAACATGTTGAAAAACATTGACAATTCCAGCTAAGATATGCCATATTGGTTAAACTGGCACTATTAAAACACACTACTGAGTGTCTGAAACATTCCAGAACCAAATTAAGTAATATAGTTTAAAAAGCTAAATTTGTATTTTTTTTAAAACAACAAAAGCCCCAACACTCTTAAAGAACAGTTAGACACACCCAAAGAATTTAAAAAATCTTAGTTAATAACTTCAGCCCTCACAGCCATTTCCCTCCATTAAAATCACTGGCAATTATGTTCCTGCACCAGGGCTACACTGGCTCAGGTTGTTTTGCCGTTTCCACATTATAAATGGTGGGAACTGCCTCACCTTCAAGGTCCCTCATGGACACTGCATGGACTGAAGTATCAGGGCACAGTCAAAAAAAACAAGGAGCAAATTTGAGATTTCCACATGGAAATGCAACAGTTACTCTCAGTTACTCGAAGTAACATCAGTGGACACGAGCAGTTTTTACTGAGCTTTCCCAGGGAAATTGGGCTTTTGTAACTACACTAGCTGACATAGATTAAGGTTAGTGGCTAGAAGTAGTGGAATCCAGCTTGTAACACAGTATCTACAGCAGTTGTTTGAAACAGGATCGTGGAGGGAAAAGCCACTGGGACCCACACCAGCTGTGCAACATGAGCACCTGCTCCCACCCCTACCCCCACCAGCTTTGGACATCACTGACAGTAGAGTTTAAGAAAACTTGCAGAATCTTCCATAGCATAAATAGCCACGTAGCCAGAGCCATAACAGGCCTCAAATACAAACACTGCAAGGTCATGCATCCCTCTTTTGAGCATTGTATGTGTTCTTCTCACCCTGTCTTCCACCTTTTGGTTTCCAGTACACTCCAAGCATGTAATGGGAAAGAAAGGAGATACAGTGACCTCAAGCAGGTGTCCTTTTGCAGATTTGGGTATAATCTTCTCCTTGGCTGGCTCCTCTCTATCACTTGCTCCTAGACATCCATCCAGATGCTTTTAGTCCAGAAACTGCACTTAATTGCTCAGTGGCCTCATGTCATCCCTCATGGCCAGGGGAATTGTTATTTATGTCTGCAATTCCCTTCATCCACAGTAAGATCAAGTCCTTGCCCTGTGAATCAAGACTTCCTTTGTGCTATATATCAGAATGCTGTTTGTGAGTGTGCTGGTTGAGGTCCACACTAAGGTATTGACTTGTAAAGCTAGATGAACACAATATTCTGCTTTCTGACATTGTTTGACTTATTCCAAAGCATCTTCCTGTATATCATCAAGCAGGATAGCACACAGCATTGTTCTTCAAGTTAAGTGATAAATTATAGCCAAAAAATCAACTGGGGTACAAAGAGAGTGATTCTTCCGATATTCTGTGAGGACACACAGTGCCCTTTATTTGGTTGATGGAGTTTTAATAGATTTACAATATTTCTGTCTAACTTGCAGTAGTACTAAAAGTCCCCAATACAATGTCTGCCAATTGTTCCAGGCAAACTAATTTTAGAATTTCTTGGAATTGTTTTAAGTTTCTTGGAATGATTGTAAAAGACTTCTAGACTGACAACGTTGACTGCATTATCAGTCTTTCAGTACTGAAAACAGCCAGTGGGATAAACTCTGCCCAGCCCAGGCATGACTCATGTCTCCTGCATTTCTGCTCTTCATTCTACAAATGGCCTTTATCACAACCACATATGCATGCTTCACATAATCTTTATTAGCATTCAACTCTTTATACAAGCAGCAAAAATTTAACTTCCTTTAGAATTAAAGTTTTATTTCCCCTTAAGTAAACCAAAGAAAAATAAGAGAGAAATTTTCCAGTTGACAATCAAACACCCTATTCAACTGCAAGAAATCAGCATATTGTACTAAATGGCAGCCAAAAATCAAAATGTAAATTATTAAGTGAAAAACTGACTTTTGATTCTTCAGATCGAACGAGTGATTACAGCCACCAAAGAAAAGGAAACTGACCCTGCCCATGTGCCCTGCCACTGTTTTAAAGTGACAAACCAATATGAATGGTCTAAATTAGATTTTACATCACTTAATCCAAAGTGGCCAAATTGTAATGACATGAAGTTTACATTTTGGCTTGTTTCCTATTCTTAATTCATAGAAATAAATTGTATCTGGAAGAAAGAATTATCGGTTTGCATGGAAGGGCTCAAAGTTGGTACGTAGTGAAAATTACTCAGTCTTATGAGTGGAAGTCAATGGAAAGCCATCTCTCATCCGACTGACATAAAGTAACTATTTGTCTAACACTCAGTTATCCAGCTAAGAAATGTAGCATAAGCTACTGATGTAAATACAGAGGAGCAAGGTTCCATTTTAAAATATGAAGATTGTACCAATGCATATAAATGTGCAGTACCTTAAAGCAGACTGCTCAATGTCATCCTGGGGAAAAGTAGTGCCATCCTGTAGAGAAGAGGTAACAGCAGGATCTGGTAGCACAGCAGTATGACCTGTATCTTTGATGTCACTGAGCACAGAGGAGCTGGTAACAAAAGAAATCACAATAAAAACATTGTGTTTTGTAAAGAACTGCCATCAAGACTTTTTTTAAAATCATACCTGTGAACAAATAGCTTGTCCAAGCATTTCAGCCAACAAGTCTCTAATAGATGAATGGACTGAAAGTTGAAAGAACAAGTGGTAGGAATAACTGAAGACTAGAAACCTCAAGCCTTTTTAAAAACAACACATAGAAGCAAATCCACTGCAGAGGCAATGTTAATGCAAGGCCAAAAGATGCCATTTATTTTGACAATTGAAAGGCAGAAAGAAAATTTGGTTATAAAAATCAACATTTTCAGTTTTAGCTTCAGATTGTGAGCATTTGCAGTGTTTTCCTTTAGAAGGAGATCAAAATAGTAAGAATGTTAAATTTACAAATGGGGAGCTCCAGCTAAGTTTCAAGTTGTACTGCTACAAAATGACTGACCTCAACTGTAAAGAATTTCATCAGCTGTTATCCGTCTTCTGATTGGAACAATTTTAACAGTGGTTATCTAGTAACAATAACATTTAAGGCTGCCTGGAGTATCAACACAGTGAATAAGGCAGAATAGAGATGATGGAGTAATTCCCCAAATAATCAAGTTTGGTTCGCATATTGCTAAAATGTTTGAGATTTATTTTATGTAAATAATTTGTATCTTCCACTCACTACGATTTTCCTGGAAGAAATAATTATTTCTTCCAGAAAAATCTATTGTAGTTTCTGTTTGCTTCACAATTTAAGCAAATTCTGTGTTCTGAATAAATTGACTCTGTTGTGAGTCATATGTGCCACCCCACCTCCAATTGATTAGCTGATTTGGTGTTGTCAATAAATAGCCTGAATTTTTAACATTGGAGAGGAAATTCTAATCTTGTGCATCTTGCACAACCACAAGTAAAGGTCAACTTACTATTTGGACCAATGCAGAATTTAAACAACATTGATAAAAATTAACATATTTTAAACTGCATTGTATTAAACAGAACTATAATTGGACTGATAACCAGACCTGAACCATTTTGTATTTTATTGCAAATAACATCAACAGAGCATGACTCTCTTTGAGCTCACAGGGATTAGTTTTTTAACGGCTCTTGTGTCAACATATCAGGATTCTGTCTTGTGTCAAGTATCATGCCATCCTAAAATGTAGAGGTAAATGTTTTGCTGAGATTGGAGGAAGTCACAAATTAAAGAAATATCACAAAATACGTTGGTTAGATTTCACCTACTGATATTAACAATAACTGCTACATTATAAATTACAATATGGTTAAAGTACTTTGTGGCAAAGCAGTTTAATACTTCACTGGTCAGTAAACCATTACACATCATCATGATCATGGTTGGTGGTTTACCAAAAAGTTAATCCAATAGCCCAATTGTGCAGCAGCTTCCATTTATGTAGCACATCTAATGTTTTAAAACATCCAATTGGGACTGTCAGCTGAAACAAAATTTGTTATCAAACCATTTAAGAAATATCATGGATAAGAAAGGTTTCAAGGGATATGTGCCAAACGTGGCAAATGGGACTACTTTAGATGGGTATTTTGTGATTACAGTCACATGTGACTCTAATCCTCTGTCTCACTCCCTCCTTGACTTTTCTTCTCAGTCCTTTACATTGAGTTTTGTTGGAATAATGTAAACTCAAGAGAACAGCACCTCATCTTTTGACTGGGCACACTTTAACTTCTGGATTCAACACTGCAACAGTTTCCAATATTGAGCATTTACCACACTTATAACTTTAGATTTTCAGCATTCTTTCCCACATGCCTTTGTTAACTTCAGATAAGTATTTTGCCATCACTGCTTGCTTGGACTTTTATCACAATGGATTATGGACCCTTTTGTCATTTAATCCCTCCTGCCTTCTATTTTGTTTTTATTTCAGTTTTCCAACACCTGCAGTATTTTGCTTATGTTTACTTGGGAGTTGTACTTTGTCTGTATTAACAGTTTAAAGTTATACTCAATCTACTTTCTGGAACAAGCTGGTTTCAGTAGGTCATATTCTGTGACACTGAAATGAATTTTAATTACTCTTAGAAGTAGGTTTATCACTGTTAATATTAACTCTATAGAAATAAAGCCAATTAAATAAAACAAACAATTAGAAACAAAGATGTGTGATGGAATTGTTGTTTACATGGCTTTCTTCCATTCTCTTTTTAAGTTGTTTTCTGTCTTACCAATCTTTGCTCTACCTTTTAAAACAGTTGGACCCTTTTCTTACCTGGTTTCTGTTGTCTGCATCCCCCCATTGATCAGTGGAAAGGCAGGAACAACTTAAACTAGCATTACACTCTCAGTGCCAACAAACTAGCTCCTAAGACAGCTCAGAAAGTGGAAAAACCACATACTGATGACGTGTAATGTCATATCTGTGCGGAAAAAATGTGTGAACAGGAAAATGCTGCTGATAAAGAGCAACGCAGAAAGCCTCACCCAGGAGTGCAAACGGATCACTGACCTACTAAAATCTAACAAGCTGGAAAAGCTGACATAATTCTGTGGTCGTATGAATAATAAATCAACTGAGGAAAGCAAAGGTTGTTTCGTTTTAAATAAAACAAAGGCACAGCAGAGAAAAAAATGTATGGCCTGGGAAAATTGGCCTTGACTTACTTCTGAGTTCATCTTGCCACTAGGTGTACATCGAGGAGGAGCTTTGTCATGAAGCCAATCAGCATGATCAATTGTATGAGAAAGGCCAACTCCCAGCTGACTCCAGCATGCAGCGGGAGACCATCAGACAGGAAAAAGCCCACAGTGGCACTAGAATAACACATTTACATGTGAACCCGAACATGAAGCAAAAATTGTGGTGACAGAGGAAGCCTCCACTCCCAATGTCCTTCAGATTTGTCAGCTGTAGGCACCCCCAACAAATTTCTTACATGTACTCCAAAAGCCTGGACTAATAATCCAAAGACCAAAGTTCAAATTCCATCATAGCAGCTCTGGAATTTTAATTAGGTTTATGATCTGGAATTTGGGAAAGGAAAATTAATCTTGTCAATGATGATAGAAAAAAACTACTGGATTGCTATAAAAATCCATCTGGTTCACTACTGTTCTTCGGGGGGTACCTCTACCATCCTTCCCCAGTCTGGCATTTATTGGACTACAGGCCCACTTTTAGTGTTTAACTTTTATGTGTCCTCTGAAATGGGCTAGCAAGCCATTTCAGCTCAAAGGCAGTTAGGAATGGGTAATAAATGCCGATCTTGCAGCAATATCTGAACCTGAAAAACACGTCAAAAAACTTTGAGCTGCCCAACAGCAGGCAGTCTAATAAAAGACAATTCAGTTAAATTTTTCCACTATACTAAGTATTGCTGGGCTGGAGCTGTATGTGGTTAAAAGACACTTTGTCCTTGTGGTGAACTGTGTTTTTTTACTATTGAGACTCTGAATATATTTGTCAGTTTACTGTACTTCCTGCATATTTGTTAAATCCAGTAAATGTAACAAAAGGTATGGACTCATCAGCAGAAATGTGCTAAGGTGAATGGGACTTCAAGGTTCAAGATATTTTTTTCTCTTGCATTCTTCTTGGACTGTGTACTATCTCCGGCAATGTTGTTTCTAATTTAACTACCACAAAGTGCACAAAGGAGCTGGACTGCAATTCCTCTTCCAGTTTACATTTCTTGCCTGTAAAAGAATTGCTTACTTTACCCCGATTATGTTAATGAAGGGGGTCTCATTTCCTGATGGCCCTGACAGAATTTAGGATTTTGTACTCCCTTTGGAGAGGTTCATGAGGTAGGAGAATATATCAGAAATCCTCTGCATGTAAAATGCATGGTAATGAAGTTTGACCTGACTCTAGCTGACAAGGTGCAACACTCTCTCCTCTCCTTTCCAGTCTGCTGTGGTGTTGGAAAAAGCTTTGACCTTGGATTCTAGATATGTTGTACAATGGTTGGATCACTAGTTAACATAAAATTGCTTTACACCAACACCACTGGTGAAGTATAATATTTTAAAAGTCTTTAAAAGTTACAGGATAAAATTGATCATTTGAGTTCCATTTGAACATTGACTAGATATCATAATCATTGAAACATAATGTTATACAAGGAGCTTCTTAACACTAGCCAGAGTCATTAAATCCCTGGACAGCACCACATCAATTAGCAAATACTCTAAGTGATGTATAATGGGATTGCTTTTAGGTTCAATAGGACCAAGTCTTTGAAGTGCTTGACCTGCACTGAAGCTAAAGGGCCACATTGTTTCCGAAGCAAACTGAAATGTGCAGAAGTATAAACAAGAGTCTGAAATATTCATGGATGAAGCTTTAATTGGGATGGTTCCCAAATGTTAAGTTAGCATTTGACTTTGTTCTAATATGTAACAATGAAAAAGATACTTCTTTTGCATGTGGTAAGTGGAGTATTTTTAGTTTCCAGTGTTTGACAAGTTTACAAACATGTAGCAGTCATATAACTGGGATATGCAGACACAAGATCTGCTAGAACTGGAAAAAGTATTTTAAAATAACCATCACAGTAGATTAGACTGGGCAATGAGAATTTCTCACATTAGTTCTACGGCAATTAAGTCTTTATGGCCAATAATGATTTATTTTTCCCTCCAGCTCCAAATGTTTCTCATTTCTAACTAATTTGTCATTTTACCTTTCTATCACTTAGTTTAACTACATAGCTACTGTTCATATGTGAAATGTAACTTGACTACAATGCTACATTCAAAAGACAAATAGAAAGTATATATTTTTGCTTAAGATATATATTTATTTATGTATTGGGACAGAGATTTAAAAAAAATATTGTATGAAATTCACCTGCATTCCTAGGATTAACTCTACAATCAAGGAAAATAAATGTCCTAGAAATTCAATCACATTGCATTATTTCAGCAATGAACAAATGAAAAAACTTTGAATGGAATGAAATTTGCCAACAGTCATTGCTGGGCTCTACATGATTTGAGTGATATCATTGCCATGCAACACCACTTTTGAAATATTACTCTGCATTTTCCCTGGAGTGATCATTATTACTCATTCCCAGGACATCCAGGTTTATATAGCACAGCACCAAACTAGAACCCTATTCATTAAAATTTCCCATTGGTTTCCTTCTGTCCTGTGTCTCCTACCCATCCTGGTGCACAGTACTGACTCATCATTCACTAATTTCTAAATCCCTAGCTCCCTGACACTCTCATTGCTCCAAGCCTCTGATGCCCTCATCTCTGATGAAGTCCCTAAGCCTTCAATCCCCCGACAGAAGCTCTGATCTTTACCCTCTGCCCACTCTCCAAAAGACACCGAGCCTCAGATGGTTGAAGCGAACTTCTCCACCTTTATCTCACCAGACACAAATTGTATGTCTGTTGGTCCTTTTTTCCCACCACAGAAACAGGTCCTTCAACCCACTGAGTTCACAATATCCATTAAGGACCCATTTGCACAAATCCCATTTTTTTTCTACCAATGCTCCCTTAAAATTGCCCCAATAATCCACCACTCACCTACATATTAGAGGCAATTTAGAGAGGCCAATTAATCTACCAATCCACACATATTTGGCAAAAATCAAACTGCTAGAGGAACTCAATGTGTCAAGAACATCTGTGGAGGCAAAGGGATGGTCAATGTGTGGGTTGAGACCTTCATCAGGACTTAATTAGACAACTTGACCTTCAGGATCTTTAGATTGAAATTTTTTAAGGTTTCCACTCAGTCTTGTTTCCACTAACTCCTCTACAAGAGGAGTTCCTGTTGAATTTCAATCTCTTTACAATAGTTTAAATAAACAGTGGTTTAGTTGACCATGAACAAGTAATACATTTGAGTATCTGTTGTGAAACTTATCAAAAACATTTGACAAGAAATTCATCTGCAGTGTTATGACACTTGAAAATGGATCTTGCTTAATGAAATCTGATAACAACCATTTTGTACTGCTTCAACCAGGCACTTCTGAATGCAGGTCACACTTTTGTCTTTCGTAACAATACAAGGCTTGATAAAGTTGATGCAGGGATGATGAATGTCTACAACCAATTTTGAGATGAGGGTTGTAGTCTCAAAATTGGGGCTTGGCCATTCAAGATTAAAACAAATTTCTTCACCTATGATTTTGAGATATTAAAGGAATCAAGAAATATGGGGTTAACACAAAAGGTCGCATTGAGATAAAAGATCAGCGATGACCTTGTTGAATGGTGAAGCAGGTATGAAGAACCCAAGGGCATATTCCGCTTCTGTGTTTTTGTGTTGTGATGTTTTTATATGCAAGCTTTAATAGCTGCTTGAAGAGAATGGTATACAATCTGTGTTCAGTTTTACCCAAGAAACAGCATATATCAGGATGATCTGACTGTGGGGCACCCCACTTCCAGGCTTTGATGCTCTCACCCACTACCTCCAACCAACTGTGCAGGTCTCTGAATCCCCAACCCACCCACCAACTCCCAACCATCATTACTGTCCACCATGCTCTAAGCAGTACAGGGCTCCAATTCCACCCCCAACCAGCTCAGGGCACTACTTTCCTCTGTCTTCATACCTTTTCCCTAACCAGTGCAGCCCTCTAATTCCACCCATCATACTAGGCTCCAATTCTATATCTCTCTGCATGGCAGGGCTCTATTAGTCATTACACACCCACGTTCTACCTCGCCCCCAGACCAGTGCAAGACTCTGATGCTCTGTTCAACACCTGCAGGGCTCTAATTCTCCTCCCCTATCCCCAACCAGGACTGGCTCCAATTCCCTTCTCCACACTTGTACAGGGCTTCAATGCCTCCCTCCAACCACCAGAGGACTCCAAAACCCTTCCACATCCCTTCTCCTCCTTATTCCCATCTAGTCTCCTTTTGCGCACATGTGTGCATACACACACACATACACACACACACACACACACACACACACACACACACACACACACACACACACACACACACACACACACACACACAAATTCCTCTAATCAGAGCAGAGGTCCAGTCCATCCAACCTTGCAGGGCTCCACTTTCTCTTCCCAACCCCCAACAACCCCCAATGATACAGCTTTAGTATCCATATAAATTCCTTGGCCTATTTTTCATGTGGGAAGTCCTTCTTAAGGCACCAAATGGATCAAAGTGCATGGAGGCCAATTGCAAAAAAACATCAAGAGGTCTAAAATGGAACTGGTGAAAACATGGTTCCAAACTGGGAGGCTGCAACATTGGTTTGAGATCTAAACTGAAGAGCAGGGGATCTGAAAACAATATCCAAAAGCATGCCTAAAAGTGTAGGCTTGAACTGACTCAATATGCTCAGGAATGATGTAATTCTACTAAACTAGTTATGTGTCCAGTTGATTACACAGCAAGTAAAGTAGTAATTACTATAAAAGAATAGAGTTAAAATGTCAGTACCTGTCAGTAATTTGCTCTTGGGACTCCTGTAGAGCTTCAATGTCAGCTTCAGCAGGAACTACAAACAAAGGATGTGGGGAATCCTGTTCTTCACCAGATGCAAATATACCAGATGAAAATACACTAGTGGAGAAGGAAAGACAAAAACATTATGATCTTTACTGAACTGATAATTATGCAAACCGATTCATGGAAGCTTCCCAGCACCACTCCCACTTTACCTAATTTGTAACTGAAAAATTCAAATCCAAGTCCATTTGATGACTCACTGGGTAATTACATCATGAGAATTGTAAAGATTACGTTTTCACAAGAGAATCTGTAACAGCCATGCAAACAATCCAAGTATGAACCAGGCTCAATCCTTTATTCTGTACAGGGTTATGTATTCCTTTGGTCACTAATGTTTGCAAAAGAATTATTGGTATTACTTCATACTCACTCAGCTAAATTATCAAATGAGGAAATGCATCTACCAACTGCCAGGGCAGGAGAATACTGTAATTGGTCTCAGCATCTTTTCTTTAGGAAGGGAAAGTCTGCTCCTCATTACTGGCTGGCATCTTCTGTTCCCCTACCTTCTCAGCATTAAAAATCAGACAAAATGACTGTGATGGCAACATAATTGGAAATACCTCTTAGAGTAAGATTGGAAGAACTTAGGAATAGGTCAACAGAAGGAACCAAACTCTCTCCAGCCAAGGAAAAGAGGACAGAAAAAGCCTGAATGTAATGTTAATCATTTGTCACCATAAAGATTGTGAATCTGGCCACTTCTTTCTAATGCGAGACCTGGCAAATGGCAGCTGGAAATGGAAAAGTTATATCCAAAGTAAGGTCTTATTTCATAATAAGAACAAGAGTAAAAAGCTGACACATTACTGAAATGTTAATCAGGAGCCTCAAAAGCTGACCATTCAGATCTGTGTATCTAATATTGTAAATGTTATGTTTTCACAAGAGAGCTAATTTAAATTATTTGCTGCTGTTGAACCAGGGACAGAACACATTTGGCATTGGAGAAATTCACAAGCAGAGAGTCTGAGATATACTGCAACTCTACATTCCAATATCATTACTGAAGCATTCATTAATGACTATTTTTATGTATGACATAAAGAATGGAATATATTTTAGGAACAATTTGTAAATGTTTCCTGGCACTAGAGAAAGTACAAACTAAGTTGGACATCTAATGAATGGAAAATATGAAATTAAGGCAGTAACATGTTTAAACCTTTCAGATTTTGTGACATATCACTGAAGGTTCAGATTTGGAATTTAATTGAAATTTTTGTGCTTTGGACAAAGTAGACAATACTTATCAATTTATATCTATGCAGCATAATAAAGTACAGATGGAACTTTGACTCATCTTCAAACCATTTACCACTGCAAACAATTTTTTTCAAAAACTGTTGTTCTAAACTGTTTGAACTCACTTACAGATGGGAAAACTATTTTCTCTCTATTTGCAGCTTTTGACCTTTTTAATTTATTTAACATCTGACCTAAAAGCCTGTTGTCAATTTTTACCAGCAGAACTTCATTCCATATCTGCTAAGACGGAATAGCTTGCACTTCTACACTAAACTGATAATCATGATGAGTGTTATTCTTCAGAGCAAACATCCCCGTATCCAGTCATAGCCAATAATCCAACATTTTTTTTAAAAAATCAGAAGGCTCAGAATATATGTGCATAAATAAATGTTGACCTTCTTGTGCATATTTTCCAAGGAAGTTCCTAAACAAGTAATTTAGTAACATGTGCCTCCATTATTTACCTTGCTGAATACAGTAAAAGGTGGGAATCAGCAGAAGCATCTGCGGCTTCTTAAATTCTAGACTACCTCAACTGTGGTGGCATGACTTTAATTATTTTATAGCACTCTTTAAGTGTTGTGCAAACAAGGCACTGTCAAGTCCTTATACAACACTGGAAACTGTGAGCATCTTATATTCAACTCTTCATGGGGTCTAGATTTGGGAACCCCTACTTTTCCTCTCTAGGAATATACATGGTCTGAACCCTTACCATCTCTCCCTTAAATGCCTTTAATCACTCTGATGCTGATTTACCTTTATGCAACTTTTCCAGTGTACTTTTTCTAAATCCTATCTCGGCCCAATGAGAATAGTCTTTGCTCAATTTACAACTTTACTTCATTTTTCTTTGTCCTTTGTTATGATTAAATATAATTGAGTTATGATCCCAAATACTTTCCCACTCTGCCTCCTTCAACTGCCCAGTTTCATTCATAAAAGCTAAGTTCAGAACTGCACCTTCTCTTATTAGCTATGCTACACATTGATTGAAAACATTTCCTTGAATGAGCTTTAAGAATTCTCCCCCCCCCCCGTAAACTATTGACACTCTTTCTTTTCCAATTAACATTAAGATATTTGGAATCCCCTATTATTTCAAAATTTCTCAGATATTTGCCTACATTTTTACTACTCCATCACCTTCTGATTACTTGGAAGGTGTTGTGCACCACCAGCTGTGTGATTTCTCAGTTTCATGTTGAAATTTTCAAAATTCTTTACTTTGTTACCTTATTGGAAGCTGTTCAAGGTTATTCTGGAGAACATCAACATCATCCAAAGGCTTAGTGTACTCAGGGTCTTGTGCAGCTTCAGGAGCAATAGCTGAGAGAAGAAAAGCCTGAAAGGACACTTCCTTTTCTGAAGCCAAGGAAACACTGTTAAACACAGAATCAGAGATGTCCTGTATAAATGTTCACATGTTTGTGTTATGGAAATGGACTTTCAATGACATCAAAGCTACATTATTCTACCAGAGTCCAATTCTATGGTTACACAGGCACACTTGCAATGGTAACAAACAGATAGATTGACTGAGTCTCTGTAATCCAGGCAAGGTGAAACTGTTATAGCAGTCCTAGTCCATTCTGTAAAATTATATTGATCATTTTTCCTTGTGCGTTTCATTAAATTCTGCTTATGCTGCTTTGAAAAACCCAAAGTAAATGATCTT
>JARFYF010000012.1:19078073-19089348 GCA_030265395.1 Rhina ancylostomus | reverse complement strand
GATGGTGATAAGGAAGGTTTTTTTCTCTCATAAACCTGTGAATCTGGAATTCTTTATCTCAGAGAGTGTGGAAGCTGAATCATTGAGTATACTTGAGGCTGAGATAGATTTTTGGTCAATGGGGGATTCAAGTGTTATGAAGAGCAGATACAAAATTGAAGCTGAAACCAAGGTTGCATCATGATCTTATGAAGTGACAGAGCAGACTCAAGAGGCCATATGCTTACTCTTGTTTCTATTTCGTACAGCCTTATCTCCATCATTCTTTCACATACATTTCTTACTTCTTTCCACCTTCTTTTTCAAATAATACATTATTCCACCATCAAATGACATCCCCAGATACACATACACTTACAGCAACAAAAGTCATAAACAGGAACTTTGCTGTTCATCCCTTCCTAATCCGGGGAGCAGTTACTGCAAACCCGAACAAAAGTTGTTTTAATCAGATAGAAGTTCGGTATAATTATGCATATTTTAGTGCGTTGTCTTCATACTTTGCTTTTGATGATTTGAGGATTGTATAATTAAGGATTTGGCTTTGAATATGGAATAAGTTGCAATTCAGTGGCAGGAAACAATGAACTAGGTTGTTGAAAATCACCTACAAACGAGCACATTTTTCAGTTTCAAGTTTAATTTTCTAAATGTTATACACTGATACCTTAATGAAAATTTCTCAGGATGCTTCTGGAGAACATTAGCATCATCCAGTGGTTTGGTATACTCAGAGTGATGTGGAAGATAGGGAGCAACAGGTTTGAGTACTGGAGCTGAAACTGACTTGTCCTTTTCAGAAGCCAAGGATAGGCTGGAAAACATAAAATCAGAGATGCGTCAGGATAAATGCTCATGTAGCATACCTGTGAAAATTAATTTACTGTATCATCAAATCTGCAACATAAAGGAGATCAATTTCAGAGGTTTCACATTGATTTTACACCTATCTGGAAATGGACAACAGAAAAATTGACATTGAAAGACAAACACAGGTCAATATTTCCACTGAATGGATCACATCCAAAATATTCACCTTTTCCCCGTAAAGTTCTGATTGAACTTTTGTCCATTTATAAAAATTTCTTGTCTCAGATTAACATTACGTGTTATTTTTGCTCTTAAGATGCTAACATGTTGATGAACTTTGAATGATCTATGCCAGTGGCTCTCAACCTTTCTAAGTGAAAGCCTCACTTATTCACACTCAAGAAAATATGCATTCTTCCCCATAAATGCCCGATGATGTCAAGGGTCAATCCTTTTAAGGGAACTACTGAAAGTCTTTTATTGTGGACTCTCCAACTAAATTATTATCAAAGACTCAATGACCAGTCCACCCCCAACCCCCAGCCCCCACCCTCTCCCCCCATAATTTTTCACATCCCTCTCAGCATCCCAGGATGCAAACCACTGATCGAAATAATCCTCCCTGATATCAGATTTGTTTCTTGCCACTGAAGCAAAGTATGAGTTAAAGCTATTCTCCTGTTCACCCAGTATCCTAACCAATATTTATCCCTTCAAGTATTATTAAAACAACATGAGGTAGAAAGGTTTTCTCAGTCACATTCTAGACGTGCAAAATATTAATGAAGTCATAATGTATGCTGCTTGTGAAATGTGATTCCATTGAAATCAATGAAACTGAATTCCAGAAGCAGTGTGTAGTTCACATACACTACAGTATCGTATGTTTATTGCTTGTTTGTGGGATTTTGCTCTGCCTCAGACTGACTGAGGCATTTCATTATAACAGGAAGTATAATTTACTAGAACTTCATGAATGATAAAGTGAAATTGTAAATAGTTAAGGATACATTCAGGATGTGAGAGCTGCTGTATAAATACAATTTTTCATCTCCCCCCCCCCCTTCATCTCTACTGTGACTTCTGACTCACTAACAGTCCGATGAAATTGTTGATAGTGATATCTCTTTAAAGTTTTAACAAGAAATTTTGTCTCTCTGACCAGATGGTACAGGTAAATGTTGAAGATCTGAAATAATAACCAATTGAACAAAGCCATTGCAATAAGCTGACAGGTCACTTCTATCTGTGGAACTATGTTATGTGCAATGTATTTCAATGTGTGGCACTCCAAAAGTGCTCATTATATTGAGGGACCTTGAAACATTCTCCTGCTACACTCTTAGTAACTCATTCTTGCTGTAGTAATAAGGATCCACAACTGTTAGCACAATTAAATTGGAGAACTGATTCCCTCTGCCCTCTCTTTCTGGACTGCATTTCTGTCTACAATCGCTCTGGAGTACTGTTTAAAATGGGCTGACACAGTGCTTAGACAAGGACCAAGCGGTGTGGGAGAAATGTGCACTAGCTTGTGATTATGGGTAACCAATCATTTCTATCTTTAGCTGAAGCAACAGTATAGGATTTTAGGGTGGTCATAGCAAACAATCCATTTAGTCCACTTATTACAAACTGAAATGGGATAAGCACACTGAATGTATGTTTAAAATAAACAGGCAAGTCTCATCTTCATACAAGTTACCAGCCAGCAGTATGTCTCGTACACAGTGGCTCTGTAGATAGTGTTGCTACCTCACAGTTCCAAGAACCTGGGGTTGATCCTCAACTCCAGCAATGACTGTGTGGAGATTGCATGTTTCCCTTGTAAGTACTTGGGGTTCCCCTACATCCCAAAGTTCTGCTGGCCGGTGCGTTAATTGGCTAGTGTAAATTATCCCTAGTGTAGGTGGATGGTAGGAGAAGCAGAAATCAACGGGATTGCTCCAGAAGCCAGCATAGATTCAAGGGGTTGAATGGCCTCCTTCCATCTCATGAAAAAAATGTGAAATTAAATCAACAACGAGCCTTCAGCTGCCTCAGTCTTGCATGTTGGGTTTCACTCTTCAAACTGCTTCATCAATTGACTTTCTCCTCACATTTAAAAGCACACATCTTTTTATATCTAATATCCCCCTCAATGGTCAGCACATCTACAACATTACCCAAGTCTCATCTCACCTCAGTTCATCCCCCTGAATCCTTCATCCACACCTTTGTTATTTCTTGGTTTTTCCAGCCCTGGACAACCTCCCTCACTCAACGTAACCTTGAAGCCATAAAATTACTGTTCTGTAACTACTGTTACACTGTCCTGTTCACTGACATTCATTGGTGTTCAGTTCAGCAATGCATTAATTTTAAGATTCCCTGTACTCCCCATTCCCTATGGATAACTTCATCCAAACCTATAACTCTCCAAAAAAAATTCCTCTAATTCTGGTCTCTTGAACTACCATTCATGGACATGTTTTCACTGTCAAGCTCGTAAACTCAGGAATTCCTTCCTCAAATCTTTCTCCTTACTATTTCTATATCCTGCTTTAAAACGCCACTTACAATTTATTTCTTGGATCAAACATTTTTTTCATCTGTTCTAATAACGGCTTAAGTGGCTCAATATCAATATCTGTATAATAATGTTGCTTTTTGCTTCTTTTCTAAAGTGCAGTAGGATGTTAAAAATGCTATATAAATACAATTGTTCAATCAGCCTAGAAATGAAGGCATTACATTCAAAATATGGGTGAACTGGGACTCGGAAACTGCTGAAGAAGGATTTGAAATTCATTGTATCCTTTTCATTTGATCAAAAAAAAGTTCGCCAATTAACTCAAAAGCTGCTTTGTTCTCTATGTGAAAGCAAACAAGTGAAAGATCACATGCCATAAACCTTTCAAGTTCTTATGTCATTAGGCAACTGAAGCAATTATGTGCTGTAAATCAGTTAATTGTCCAAAAGAGACACTTTATTGCATCTTACTACCAGCTACTAAACTAACCTCCTGAAGCTTCTTCAGGACAATAAAAAGCACCTCTGACAAACGAATCTCCTGAAGCTTCTTCATTACAATAAAAAAAATCTCTGACAAACAGATAATCAACTAAATTGCTTTTGAGAATCAAAGAAACCCCTGGAATTTTCCTTTCAATCAGTTCAATTGGAAGCATTTATATGGAAGAGAAGTAAGTGGCCATGGGCGTTTCTGAAGCTGAAACAAACAAAAGTGTTTGGCTCCAAACCTTTTTGTAAAAAGAGTCACCCGACACTCACACTGCAGTCAAAACAAGAAACAGTAAGTTACCAGTCAATCCGGAAATTCCTGATTTCAGAACAATCCAGGCATGTACTGCCATTTTCTAAAACTCAGAACCAGAACAGCAAACTAACACTGACACAATTTTAGTGGTCATTCCTTTGACATATTATTTTAAATCCATGGATCTACAATTAATTAGAAAAATCATTTCCGTCTGTTTTTTGAAAAGTTTATGTGATCAAATTCCAGGAGGTAAATCTGTGTTCTCATCAGGCTGGAGACACAAGAGACTACAGATGTAGGAATCTGGAGCAGCATGTAAAAAGCTGGAGGAACTCAGCAGAGCAGGCAGCAACTATGGAGAGAAATGGACAGTCGACGTTTTGGATCAAGACCCTTCATCAGGACTGCTCAGTAGAGATGGATGATCTTGACCTGAAACATCAACTGTCTATTTCCCTCCATAGTTGCTGCCTGACCTGTTGAGTTCCTCCAGCTCTTTGTGTCCTGCTTCTCATCAGCCTGATTTGCTGGCTCCAACACAGAGGAGAACTCTTTAAGTCAACTCGCAACGTGAAATCCTTCTTTCACATTAACTTCATCATTTCAAAATCGTTCACCATATTGAAACCTACATCAGCATTGTAAGAACTAGTACTTTAACCTTATGTATGTCATTGACGAAAGGCCATGGTGAAAGGATCACTTCCTTGCTTCTGCTTCTTTAAATTCCACCTTAAGCTGCCTCAGGAGACAGATTTCAATCTGCTTGCACTTCTATATCGATGTGGTTGCATCACAATATCATGCTGACCCACAAATCAATTTAATGTACTTATCAGACTTCAGGGAATCCAGGTATTTCAACAGTAGACGAAAAGATTCAACAAAATCAATGGTGAAATGTTTTGCAGTGTCTGCCTGTAATTTCTGATTTACATTCCTCATGGTGTCAATTTATTGGATGGGCACATTCATAAAGTTAATCCTTGTACCTAAGATGTTGACAGATTGACAGTGGCCAGGTCGTTTACATTCTGTAAGTGATTCTAGTGCCAGGAAAACTGCATCAACTATCAGTGCTATCCATAAAAGTGTAAAATCACCTCCAGAAGCACAAACTCTTCTCTACAGGCACAGGTCTGGAAGAAATAACTCTCGTGTTTAATTATGCTGTTTGATGTTTTCAGTTCAAGTGAACTTGCAATCCATTTTTAAGAAATTTCAGTAACATAGATTCCTTGATCATTTACCTCATTACATGGAAATCTGTGTAAAATGAATGTTGTGTTTCTATACGTCACAACAAACACTTTGGCTTAGAAACTGAATATTATTCTTTTTGGTATCCTCAGTTGTCATTGCATTTTGTGCTAACATTGAATTGGGTCTCACATAAATAAATGTCCAAAAAGATGTTTAAAACTGCATGAGTTTGTTTTACAAGAGCTAAAATAGGACCAGGGTTGTTCCCCATAGGACCATGCACAACTCAGACCATCTGAAACACTTTGCTACATACCAGTTAGGAAGGGCATGCTCCCCAGAGAAATAAAAGCACTAGCAACTAGCAGGAGATGCAAGCAACCCCCAAGGGTTGCCAAGGAGGAGAGAGTGCAGGGAACAGGAATGGGGCTCCAAGAAATACATAAAATATTACTGAAGACCCGGTGTGGGGAATGGGCCCAGGAGAGGTGTTCTGCTTGTCGGGTTGTGGGAAGTGAGACGATGGGGACGTGGTGCAGGAGAACCACTGGGGCCAGCTTTGGAAGAGTGTGGCAGGAGGTGGCTGAGCTAGATTCACCATGAATGCAAATCTATGAACCATGAAGTACTGACAGAAAAAATTTCATGATCTTACCATTGACAATCCACCCCTTCCACAATCATTCTGAGATCAAGCTTCCAAAGCATGATAATGAATAGGTTACCCTATGCTCCTCCACTTAGGCAAAAGCAGCAAGGAACAGGAAGCAGCCTACCCAAATCAGAAATCATTCAGCACTAGTGGGCAGAGGGCCCACTTCTCCTCCACAGAAGGCTGTCAAGGCCAAGGCAATGAACACATTTAAGGAGACGATTGTTTTGAATGGTGGAGCAGCTCAAAGGGTTGAATGGCCCTCTACTGCCCTTAATCTTTAATGTTTTTTACTTCAGTTTTTTTGTTGGTAAGGATGGAAATGGGCATCATAAAAATACTGATGTAATTATGCGTGCTTCTTGTGGAGGGAAATCTTCAGGCACACTAATGTGAATAGGAATGCAAGTGCCTGGTCCAGTTTTAGAATGGGTGCAATTTTCCTAGAAATCATCACTATTGAGATCTATTTGACTATTTGTGCATAATTTATGCATTAATCCATCAGATAACTAAGCTATTGTTTCAAAGCTCCTAAATGTGAAGCATCCTTGGACATCCCAAAATTATATGAGGCAAATAAATTCTTACTAAAGCTAAAATCAATGACTTCTGGTTACTTCACATTTTTAACACAGAATTCCCTTTTTACTGTGTTAATTGCAATGACTGCTACAACTTGCAGTGCAAAGTGAGTAACCTACTCCTTTTGGCAAAAATGCAACAGAATTAGCAGCCTGCATCTACAGAATCATGTATCTATTATTCCCTCTTGAAAGTTTATAGATGACACTGCAAGAGAAATATATCAGCCAAACTTGCATTTGTTGGTTCTTTCTATAGGGAGGAAGTAGGGAGCTACACTAATAAAATTCTTCAGTCATTTAACAATTGCTGCTTCTACTGTTCAGTCAAGAACAATGGAAGAAGGTTGGACTTCCAAAACATCCATAGATTTTAATTAAAATCTGCAGCAATTTCCTATTCAATCAGTAAACAAGAAATGTAAACAAAGTGAATCTGTGCCAGCTTCACTGTTCTTTTCCAGATAGCCTGCTGTGCTACCAATGCTCAAGACTGCCTCCCTTTAGGAATGTTTACGCAAACACTGCTTTTCTCGTTGTCTACTTTCAGATAAGTCTCTAACTTGCAGGCTGACAAAAGGCTACTCCAGAGTTCATGTCTATTGCTCATGTTATTATCATCAATAAATTAGAACACCCCACAAAGTAAAAGATAGGCACGTTGCACTGAATCTCTGGAAAGTTATCCAGTCCTGGAATTTATCATTTTAGGTTTATTGACCCAGGCAACTTAATGTAGCCAATTCTTTATTCCCCATGAAATGTATGCAAGACCTAATTCTGTCTGCAGTTACTATTTCATGCTTAAATGCACTGCAAAACTGTTCCCCACAACATGATCTGCCACACTGCACCACTGGGATAAACTTACTGAGGAGTGCTGAAGCATAAAAAATCTTTTTAAATAGTCTCATGCCGTAATTCTGTTGTGTCAGTTTAACTATTTATTACAAACATGCAGAAATCCCATTGTGCTTACCTAGGGACAAGTAAGCCAAATACATTGTAAATGAAATTGTCTTCTTACAATGGAAGCACTGAATCTCACAGTATTTAGCCCACAAGCAATAATGAATCCAGTAATTAACACTCTAACAATCTGTAAGTGTATTACTATTATAAATAATGTAGAAGGACACTTACAGTCAACCATTTAACAGTTAGTGAAGTCCACATTTTAAGCAGCAATTCTTGAATGAAGTGCATTGAAGAGTAACTCACACAAAAGGCCACTGGCTATAAACTGTAGCCTTTCGACAGAAGCTCCTCCTCTGTTGCATTGTCATGAAAGGTCAGCATCTGACTGACAACCAACAAGTGCAATTCAGACATTTGAAACTAGTGGGGGTCAGCTGGATACAAGTCTATACAGTACTCATACAGTGGACCCACCCATTTTAATTTACAATTCAGAGCTTGAGATGCAGACAAAAAGCCTGCATATACTGTAGGGTTCTGGAATTGCAGTCACAGCGTTTACTAGTATAAATGTTTATATCAGTCACTCTTCATGTTTTCAACTGAATTATTTTACTATTGTCTAAAACTCAATTCACCTATTTGATTGGATTCTGTTTTGTAGTGCATGAAAGTTTATAAATGTTTTCTTTCTTTTTAATTGTAATACATGCTATAATAAAATCTATCTGATTAAAATGAACAATGCCAAGAGCGTAATAATCTATCAGTGTTGTTTCAGCAATAATAGTGCGCCAGTAATAGCAAGGCAGCTTCAGTTTCCATGGCACTGAGGTGTGACCTCGGCTCTATTTTATAGGTGGAAGGCACAGAAAAGTCTGCAAGAGAGAAGGAGGTCAAACTGAAAAGCAAATTAACTCTGAACTCTTCTTAAGTTTGCAAATAAGCTGTTTATTCTAGGAATAGCATCATTTTTAGAACTAGTTCTCATTTTAAAGCCATCATTAAATCAAATGATCATTTAAAATAGTAAAAGAAATGCTGACATTGAAGAGCAAAGTGGGTTAGGTTATCCAGGTTTTACAGTACAGTGAACAAAGTGTTGCTGAGGGATTACTAAATTATAGGAGCAAGATGAAAGCACGGGTCATTCAGCAGTGCTTGCTTCGGACCAACTCTGCCTGCTACCTTCAGGAAATGCAAGATCGAGGAAGCACATTTTGCTAGTTTCTATAAGCAGTTATTCCAGCAGCTTTTATAAATCAGTTTGTTCCTAAAAGTGTAGAAGGATAGAGCCAAGTTTTGATTTATTAAGATTCTGAACCATATGCACCAAACCTATAATGGGAACTGCTTTTTTGAAGCAACAGAGGAAAACACTCCTTTACTTGTGGCTGTCAGTTGAACAGAATTATGCACAGGAACTTGTTTCTAAACATTACTCCTGCCTGAGGTTGTTTGATAGATAACTGTATGGACTAGCCGATACTTTGTCTGGCCATCTCTGTGAGCATACCGTAATGTCTAATTGACACTTCAAGCCTTTATCATTATTCCAGTTTCTTCATTCTGTGCTTAACATACGCCTATACTGGACACCTTAACCTGTCATGCTTATTTTGACAAAGATATTTTGTTTTTCGAACTATTTTGAAACAAGAGGACTTCTCTTTCAAATTCAGAATTAAAACAGCTTCAGTAGAGCTTCCAACAACAATCCATTTGTTCTGAAAGGTTTAATGTCTTGTTATTAAT
Source organism: Rhina ancylostomus (assembly GCA_030265395.1). Classification (NCBI taxonomy): domain Eukaryota; kingdom Metazoa; phylum Chordata; class Chondrichthyes; order Rhinopristiformes; family Rhinidae; genus Rhina; species Rhina ancylostomus. Next base: position 19,080,163 of record JARFYF010000012.1, on the reverse strand, counting down.
CAGATATAATTGTTTAATATGGTCATATGATATTTCTTAGTCCATTACTGTAACAGAGACGCTAATTAAACAGGTTTGTAAAGAATGTGCTTAACATTAATATTCACTGCTAAAGAATCTTGGAAAGAAACCTATAAAATTGTAGTTATTAAAGTATTTGCCTGCTTTGGCATGTGGAACTGAGGAAATGTGTTGTTCACTCAGGAACAAAGTAAAAGGCCACAATGATGGACTTTATAAACCAATTATAAAATTCACTCAAATAATTGAAACAAAGAGTGTTTAATTTGAAGGAAACTCTTTCCATTCCTCAGACTGCCTGTTGGCACACATCTATATTAGCACAAGTATGATTTAGTAGTTTGCACATGACAATTATTCACATTTAGGCTTGATAGTAACATAGGAGGCTATTTGGCTCCATGAGGCATCACAGTTAAACCCAATTCTTCCCTTCAAACATGTCAATGCACAGTTATCTCTTGCATGGTCCACAAGCTGCCTGCATTTTGCTGCATAAGTGTCAACAAGCTTGGGGTTTCCAGCTTTCACCATGAACATAAAAGTCCCCAAACTTGCCAGCTGCTCTTCGCTAATCTTTTTCCAATTACATTCCAGTGTTGAAATTGAGCACAAATTTGCAGTAATCCTCCACTGCTTAGAACTTGCACCACATTAGACCTGACACAGGAACAGTATCTCTGTTCAGCTTAATGAAGAATGACTGTGAGAGGTTAAAATAAATATTACAGCAATTTACATTTTTGAATTAATTTAGTTTAGTAAATATCTTTATTGTTTTTTTACCAGTTTTGTCTTTTTGTATTTTACTTTATGTTTGAATTCAATTTTTTAATGAATAATGTTTAAAATATTTTAATTGTTTGATCTTTAATAGTTTTTTAATGTTTCTTTACATTCAGAAGAATGTAGTTTTCTTGACAGATTTAACAGTTGGCTAAGCTAGGGGGACAAGAATCAATTATGAGTTTTCAGTTGTTTCATGGTTGGGGCTTGTTCTTACGAGGCATCTAAGGTCCTGCTGATGCATTGGGTGTGACTTCCATTAAGAAGCTGATGCCAGTACAACTACAAAAGGTAAATTCATGCTTATAGCAAGGGCTTGTGGCAAAGGCAGATAACTCACCACTGAGAGGAAGTTGTGAGAACTAAATTAGTTCAGACACCGAACTCAATCATAGTGATCATGAATCTGCTGGGAATAACTCAGCCCAAACAAGGATTCAAACCTTGGCCTTTCTGTTCACTGAATAATTAGGGTGGTGATATTATCACTTTAGAATTAACTATTCAACAGAAATATGTTTGTTCAGATGTTCATTTCAAAATATCTGGATCCACTTATCACTTTCATGGAGAAGAGCTGTAATTTCAGTATCCTGCACTTACACAAGTAAGTTATGAATTAGGTTATGAGTAGAAACAGTACCTTGGTCATAATCAGTCACAGTGTTCAATGTGAATCAATGGAAACTTCTACCATCCTCAAATTTCCACAGGTTTATTTTGTTTGGTCTTTTCATTGTATTTTGCCTACACACAATAAGCATTCATTATTCTTTATTTCATTCTTTCTTTCCTTTTGTACATCTTGCAGAATAAATTGCTATCAAAATGAACTAATTATAGGACACCATTGCCAGTATCCATCACCACCAACAAATAAAAAAAACTTTAAAATCTTTATAAAAATTGAAAGAAAGCTTATTTTTTCCAATTATTTTCCTGACTAAAAAAAAGTTATTGTAGTTGGACAAATGATAGGGGGATGAGCTAGGTCAATGCCATGACTGAATAATGTTGATCAACAATATATTTACATTAGCAAGCCAATACATACCTTGAAGGAGAGGGAGATCGATAAGCAGGAGATGTACAAGCCGTTGTCTCTGGAGGGTGCAGGATTGTAAATCAGCTGGGAGTACATTAGTGCAGTCAAGTTAGGAGATGAAAAATGTATGTAGCAGGTTATCAGTGTTGGAACAGTCTAGTTATGGGGACAGCAATATTCAGAGTACCCTAGTTTAACTCAAACTGGCAGTCGCAGGTTACAACAGGGTTCCATTCCT
>JARFYF010000012.1:19046219-19066475 GCA_030265395.1 Rhina ancylostomus | reverse complement strand
CTCCTTTTCCACCCATCCTCATTCGTCCTGCTGCTGCTCCCTCCTCCTTCTCTCTTTTCTTCAAAAAAACATGTGAAGGAGGGAAAGCCTAAACATTAGACAGTCTGCATTGAAAACAGAAAATACTCATAAGTAGGAAAACCTCACCTCTCACTTGCTATAAAAGACAGCTAATGTGCCCAGTATTTCCAGCTATTTTTCTTTTCGTTTGAGATGTCAGGGAACTTTGTTTTTTGATATTCTGTATTATTAATTACAGATCCATCTAAGACAGGATTGGTAAGAAAAAGCCTCTTCCAGCCATAGAAGTCACATTGAAACTTTATCAATTCTGAACAGTTCATCATGTACATAACATTTTCGGTCGGGTCAACCCTGATAATTAGGCATTTTAATGGATTTTAATGGCAGTATTTTAATATAACTTTTTTTGTTTCTTGATTAACTATCTTGCTGGTTGGCAGGGGGAAAGCCCAGTGACAAAAGGTGATAGCCTCCAGGATCATTGTTTGGGTAAATAAAGGGAAGCTGCTGTGAAGGGTTCTTTTGGGCTAAAGAAAAGAGAATCGAAGTTCTGGACAAACTATAAAAGGGGAAGTGAGGAAAAACATTTTTTATGCAGGGGGTAGTTATCATTTGGGTTTCCTGTACCCTAATTGTAGATATGCTGAGCTGATGGCAACTGAGTCAACCAGTGCTTTCAAAGGGGAATTGCACTGGCACTTGAGGAAAATAGGACTGACTGGATTGTGTTACTAGAAGCTAACACAGACTAGTTGGCCCAAATGGGCTTCGGCTGTGCTCTAAGGTTCTATGATGCAATCCTGGCTATTGGAAAAGAATGTGTTGGAATTGGGGAGGCACTGGAAAATGATAATATGAAGGAACCATCAGGCTGTATACTGTAAATCACTTTCCTACAAGAGATCAGGAGAGAGGGAAGAATAGAAGAATCATTAGCTGAAGAGGTAGGAATGTGCAGATTGCAATAGTAGGAAGAGGCAGCAATTGCCATAAGTTTGCCTTGAAGGAGGTGGAAATTGGGACATCACTCTGACTGCAGGCACACATGCAATGTTTTTGAAAGCACAAGACCAAAATAAAAAGTGCTGGAAGCACTCAGTGGTCAAGCAACATCCATGTGGAAAGAAATGAGAGTCAACATTTCAGTTCATTGACCCCTAGCAGAACCATAATGGTTTCACCGTATAAACCTTGAGCCTGCATAAATCCAAGCAACATCAATGGCAGGTTTACGGGGATCCTGGGTATGTGTATTTACAGTTCATAGTGATACATTGTTTAACCTCTAAATCCAAAATGATGCAATTTTTTCAGAAACGAATCCCAGATTTTAACTTAAAGGAGCAAGTTGTTTGTGAAATTCACTTCTTTTATTGCAGCAGTTAAGCATTTTGTTTTGTCAGCTTATTGTTCCCGTTTGCATTTAACTGCTATACTTCCCAAGCCCTGGAAAACCCAGCTGTCACCATTTAATTTTATTCAGGGTTCCATCAGCAGAATGATATCTCAAGTTGAATATTATAACAAAGTGCCCTGCCACTTCAGGTGAGAACCAGGCAAACTAACAGCAGACAAACAAGTAGGGATTTGATGTCAAGTTTTAGAGTTTTAAAACTTTTATCCATCCCTCTAATCCTTTCCAGAATGGAAAGTTAATAACAACCTTATCGTGCCTGTTGTCATTCAATGGAACATCTCAGTGGCCTCCACATTTGGTTTTGCTTCCAGTATTCAAGCCCAACATGTATAATATTAATCACATAATTATAATGGATCAAATATAATGAAGGTAAAGTTCCTACAGAATAGTAGGGCAAAACAAGTAATAGTGAGTCTTCATCCTATCTTACACTCTGCCTAATTTTCTTTTCTGCACAGAACATAGAACAGTACAGCACAGGAACAGGCCCTCTGGCCCATGATGTTGTGTCGAAAGAATTAAACTAGTAATTAAATGCCTAACTTAACTAATCCATTCTGCCTACACAATGTCCATATCCCTCCATTCTCTGTACATCAATCTGCCTATCTGAGAGCCTCTTAAATGCCACTATCGTATCTGCCTCCACCACCATCCCTGGTAGTGCATTTCAGACACCCACCACTCTCTGTGTAAAACTTTGAACTTACCCCCGCTCACTTTAAATGCATGCCCTCTAGTATTAGACATTTTGAGCCTGGGAAAAAGATACCAGCTGTCTACTCTGTCTATGCCTCTCATAATCTTATAACCCTCTATGAGGTCTCCCCTCAGCCTCATCTTCTGTTCGTCAGAAAAGATAATCAGGTGGTGCCAATACAAAGATGCCAACACCCTGTTACCAATTTCCTATCAGTGAGCAAGTGAATTTCAAACACAACTTGTTCCTGTAATTTAAAATCTGGGACACATTTGTGGAAAAAAAGTGTATCATTTTAGATTTAGAGATTAAATAATGTACTGGGCTGGGACTGTAAATACACATACCCAGGTTACTTGTAAAACTGCAGTTGATATCACTTAGATTTATTCAGGATCATGGGTTTTAAAGTGAAGCCAACATGGTGTAAAATTTCCACCGTAAAATTCCCTGTTACCTAATGTTTTCAGGGTAGGGGAAGCCCAATGTATTTAAGACTGAAAACAATATATTTTTGAACAGCCAGGTGATCCAGAAGAAACTAAAGGATCAGGCAGGAGGGTGGACCAGAGTGAGCATCAGACAATCTCACTGAATCCAGGGACCATATGGCCTATTTCCTTTTGTGTTCATATTTTTGTTTAAGAATGGGTTGAATATCAGATTCTAAGTTCTCAAAATTCTACAGGAAGCAGTTCAGGATGGAGCCTACCCACCAGCTCCATCTGAAATCTTGGGATAAGGCTGATGTTGTACCTTGGATGGACCGCTTCTGAAACACTTGGAACCACCTTGATGAGTTGGGATGAAGCACTGGGAGTAAGTATATTGCACTTTGTGTATTGTTGTGGGTTGGCTGATGTCCACCAAGGTAATTAAATAGACAGTGGTGTCTTCCTTTGCTGGTTTTAGCAGCATTTCTACAATTAACGTCAATGCAAAGTTAAAACTTTCAAAGACCTCCCTCCCAACACATGGTCCTAACAATGTTGGGCATCTGGAACTCACAGCATTTTACTTACTGTAGACCACCAGTAGCACACTCCTCCTGCCCACCCAACCACCACCCTCCCATCCCAAATTTCAGGTGTTCGGGAACAAGAAGAATCAGGATCCCTACTGTCATTTCTTGACAATGTGGTTGTCTTAATTCCCTGGCAATGAGGCTAGCTATCTGTTGAGCTGCAAGGGTTCTGTATCCACATGATCTAATGTTATTGCAAAGAAAATATATGTATGTGGTTTTTGCTCTCTCAGCTGAATTCCCAGTGGAAGCTCTTATTCTTGTACATTATCTTGTTTCCAGTTCAGGATTTAGATGCCAAATATTTTGTTTTTCATCACATCCCTTGAGCCAAATGTATACGTCCAATAGGGCCAAAATCCTTTCTCCTGTAGTATTTGTGAATCCCCTTCTAAAAGGACTGTAGCAAATCCAACTCAATGATTGCAGCATACAACCTAATCTAACAATACAAGATAGTATTGAGGGAGCATTGCAGTGCTGCTGGTGCCAGCTTTCAGTTGAATGGCTGAGTTATTCAGATAGACTTTAATGGATCTATATAAAGTATTCTGGCCAATATTGTGCCATCAACTAACATCACGAAGACCAGGTTAAGTAATCAAATTTTCTCACTCCTGTTTGTAGGTCCTGACTTTGTGCAAATTGGTTGTCTCATTTGCTGCCCAAAATAGAAATACAGAGCACGGTTGACATAGAAATACATACTGGCATTATCCAGGTATGTTATCAAACTGATACAACAAGGAGCCACATTGGGAGATATTACAACCTGTGTTTGCTAGCTTAGTCAAAAAGATTAATTTTAAGAAACATCATAGAAGAAAAGCAGATGGAAGAAATCATGGCAACAACAATAACTGCATTTCAAAAATAATCTGTGTGAAAAACTTTAAAATGGTTCTCAAAAATTGATAAAGGCACCATATAAATGTAAATCCTTCTTATGTACTATATCACAGAAAATAAGGCACAGGGATCAAAGTTTCAAGAATCACGCGAAAGAGATATGTGTTGCTTTGAAGTGCATTGTTGCATTTCAGTTCCCCAGTGGTTAAAAAAAACAATTTTTAAATCCATTTGCACTCAACAGGTCAGTCAGATGGTCCAGTATATTTGTACTATAAAGCTAAAAAACTAATAATTGTAGCCTCAGGGGCACATTAAACTAGATGATACTTGTGTTATTGCACTAATGAACTGAGATGCTCCTTGTGATTGTGCTCATAAATCAATATTCGATGATGAGGAGACACTGATGGCGTTAGCTACAGAAGTCCAGTGATTAATGCTGTACTCCATTCAGCAGATGTGAAAATGTCTGCAGCAGAAACTTTAATTGCTTGGCTACAAAATTAGATTTCAAACACTAAACACTACATTAGTGTTCCATATGATTTATTAGAATGCTAGTTACAATGTATCTAATTGATCTAACTCATTTTGCACAGAAAATAATTAACAAATTAGCCAATTTAAATCAACCTTCATTCAATGCATCCGAATAATATGTAGAACACAAGCTATTTAATATTACTGGGTATGATTGGATGGTATTCAAATCGTTATTAGAAAATGAGATAAAAACTGAAAGGAAGGGAACTTGCTTTGATATATTACAGTCACATGCTCAAGATGTCCTAAATTGCAAGAAAGCAAGAAGAATAGTTTGAAAAAAATAAGGAGACAAATGAGACAAAGTATAAAACTACATGACAGAGTTTTACGCATTTCATTTATAGATATAATTTGTTAATTTTCCCATCTATAAAATGGGTGGAAATGAAACGGCAGCCAACTGGTATCAACACAATGTAAATCTTCAACACAACTCTCCGTTCCCATAAGCAGCCCATAAATACACTTACTTTGCTGAATGCCTACTATCACTTGAGTTAGATAAACTCTACAATACTTCAGTGTGGAAAGCATAAGAACAAAAAAAACTTCTGGAGGAACTTAGTGGGTCAGTCATCATCTGTGAAGGGAAATGGACAGTTCATGTTTCAGTTCAAGACGCTTCATCTAGACTATCCAGCATCTGCATTCTCTTGAGTCTCTGGAAAGGACAAGAAACTGTACTTCCTAAATGAGCATATTTTAGAGCATACTGAGCAATGAAAATAACTCTACTGAACAACATGAGAAAGCAGTTACATCATTACATTTTGATTATTTCATAGCTGCTCCACAACTCTGGAATCCAAAAAGGGATGATGTGAGGTACCCTCAGGAAGTCACCTCATACTCATGGATTTGAGAGCACCAAAGGTGCGGTATAATTATGGCCTTGGAATGAGAGGAAGCAACAATGATATAACATTTATAATAAGACTCCTATGCAAAACCAGGGCAAAGAAGAATTTAGAATGGGCATGGAAGTGGGTTTTATAGACAACTTCAAAGACCGGAGGGAAGTAGAGAAGCAAAAGGGTTTAGGGGGGGAATTTCAAATAAGAGCCCAGATAACCATGTCCATTGGTGATGAGACAAACATAAAGAGATAGATGAAAGGCCAGTTAGAGGGACAGAAAATTCAGGAAGTGGACAAATAAAAGGAAAAGGACAAGATACTTAAATGAGTAGATGAGAATTTTGAGACCTTAGGTGCCCACAGATCAATGTCAGAAAGAAGAGACAGGACTCAGGAGTGAGAAGTGCAGAAGGGTATAAGGAGATAAATACTGGAAGAACTGGAATTTACAGAGGGTAAAGGACAGGTTGCCAACATTGATAGTATCAGTGTAATTGACTCTGAGGATGACAAAGGCACAGATGGGCAGAATTAGCCATTGTCACTCCAATAATCCATAGCCTTTCTCTTCTAATGTTTTCTGTTTCAATCTCTCTATCAGGTTTCTCCCCATCCTTGTCACTGAAAAGGCCTCAAGCAAATTCATGATGGATATTCTCTGTGACTTTCATTTTGTGGTGTATTATCCCTACCTGATTTCTCTGCAGCCTTTGGTACTGTCCACCACATTGTCCCCTCCATTTTAGCCTACCCTTTTGTCCAGCTGTTGGCTATGGACTCACTTGGATAAATGTTCAGTGTAGTACCGACCTCCAAGTGTATCCTATTTCTGAAATTCCATTGAATTTAATGGAATATAATTTGTGAGGTGTAGTAGAATACATAACTTCCATTGTATTATGTTTAGCATCGGCAAGAAACTATCAGTTTCTAATCTATGTAACTGAACCTTTTAGCCTCAGCTTTACAATACAAATTCAAGTTCACACTCTAAGTCTAAAACATGGACTTGAAGCCTAGAACATAACAGTATGAGGAAAATCATTTTTTTTAAAGTGTGACCCAGGGACTTATGTGCCTTAAATGTTGACACATCTTTTGATTAATACCTTGAGAGTGTAGCATAAAACGAGCAAGTAAGGTCATCCAGAAAGATTGCAGACAATAAATCCAATGGGTAAGATTATAAAATACAGTTTTCTCGCACATTTTCAAGATATAACTTAATTAGGAGATAAAAGTAATATAGCTGCGATTAAAGGAGTGATTTTGACCGATGATGGAACTCATGAGGTGCAGACCTGTGCAGCCAGCAAACCTGCCAGACCTCAGTAAGAACGCTGGAATATTTTCATTCCTGAGCCTCATCTACATGAATTTCCCACCTAAATCCATCAGGAAATCAAGGTCTGATGATGCCCCTTGCTCACCAGTCCAACTAAATGGGAAGAGGCATCCAGGTTAGAAGAGACTGAGAACGTTTAGTGGTTTTATATGTTTTCCCTGTGTATCAAAAGAAGCAAGCATGTTTCCTGAACAAAAAGCTAAATCCTCTCCTGCACTGTGCACCCAGTTCCCTTGAACATGAGATTAGCCTGGTTCTTCTCTCTGGCACTTACCTTATGTAGTAGAATACATAACTGCCATTGTATTATGTTTAGCATCAGCAAGAAACAATCAGTTTCTAATCTATGTAACTGAACCTTTCAGCGTTAACTTTACAGTACAAATTCAAGATGCGAAGGGAATTTCCTTCAGGTCTCAATCCTATGATTCATGCTACTTGGATTAGCATATTCAATAAAGCCAGTTTTTATTTGGCATCTCTTCAAGCTGTTCCAAAGAACAGAAACCCAGAAAGGAAGTGGGACTGCCGCAGCTAAGTCTCAAGGGCTATTCCAGCTGTTGCCTATTGCATTCTGGCAATATAAGTAATGTTTAGTATATCATGAAACAACTTGCAGTACAAGTCACACTCAAACACAATAAAGTAGGGTGACGTTTCACTGCAATATTGAAGGATTGCTGAAGTACTGGAGATGAGTTGTCAAATCATGGGCCTGTTCACCATCTCAGGTGAATGTCAAAGAACCTATGGATTAATGTTACAGATGGCAAGGATGTTATCACCAATGTCTTGTTCAATATGTATCCCTTTGTTAGCATTACTTAATAAAATTCAGGCCAGAGGTGTGTCAGTAGTTTCAGACAACATAAAACCAATAAAGCAGAGTCTGCAAGTTGCACACTGCTTCCAAAAAAAGCTTCCAGTTAAGTGTTAACCTACAATTGGTGGTACTTGCTTAACATATGATAAAATGCTCTGTACTACCTGCATGTGGAGGTGGTGGGGAGGGGTTAGGTGATGAAGAGTGAGTTATAGCTGAAGTGATTCATGGTACTCAAAACCATAATCTGCCTTCTTTCAGGTCCTGCCATAACAAGTTCTTCTGAGCAATTTAAAAGAACACTTAATGAAAGCTTATTTTGTTAATGTAAATATGCCCATCAAACTCTAGTGACATCCACTGCCCAGCACTCCAACTAAATCAAAAGATTTTTCTTGTGTACCTGGACAGCCTTGCTGACCTACAATTTTTCTCCAAGTAAATGCTGGGAAGAAAGAAGCCAACCCTTCACGTCTCCATTACAACCACTGTTATTTAGCCATCAATTCTATCACTCTCCTTGACAATTACCTGAAAGTAACCCAGACTGTTCACAACTCTAGGGTCAAATATGACAACTAGATTAAGTTTTAGATTTCAAATCTATGTTTTCACTAAAGCCACTAACTTCCACCTTCATACCATCACCCAACTTCATCCCTGCCTCTGCTTATCTGTTTCTGTAACCCTCATCCATGCCATTAGCAAGTCTACACAACTTTCCCAGTGCCATCCTGGCTGGTCTCTCTCCTGAAACTGAAGACTTCTAAAACTCTTCTGGTTTTGTCCTAACTTGCACCATCTGTTCATCTATCAACCTTCTGCTGCAGACCTACACTTCTATTTCCCCTCTTGTTTTCAAAGCCCCACTTCGTGTTCTCCCCCCTTCATTTGTCTATAAGCTCCTAGCATATCTCCTACAACCCTGACACCTTCAGACATAACTGTTCTGGCCTCCTGAGCATCAACAACTTTAATCACTTCACTACTAATGGCCACCTCTCCCACTGGCAAAGTACAGAGCTCCAGAATTCCCTGAAACTCCACTTCTCTTTCTATCTTTAAGATGCTCCTTCAAGCCTACTTATCTGATTAAGCTTTAGGTTATCTGGTCCTACATCTTCATAAGTGGCTCCTTGTCAAATTTTGCTTCGTAACGCCAGTATGAACCCATTGACTCCGTTAATTACATTAAACAAAACCGTTGTGAGTCTCATTGTTCCTCCCTGCTTAACTTGCTGTCCCCAGTCTGATAGTAAAGTGTGAAGATGACCTTGCTTTTTAAAGAATTCACTCCACTCTCCATGCACCTCACTTTCTAATAATACATGGGATATGTAAATACAAATAAAATGACCCAGATAACTCTGTTATAACTATTTCTCCCAACCAATGGCTTGCACAATTTTCTTCATTGGCACAACAGCAACACAAAACACTACGAGGAAGTATGCTTCAATTTTCTCCTGAATTAAGTAGCTGGAAATATCTTGACAATATACTGCATGTTACTATATAATATATATAACCATCCAATGCATGGTATTGAATAATGTATGTTACTATATACTATATGTTTGTAAGCTGTGGTACTCAATAACAATTACATCATATCACATTTTGATGACTTCATGTGCACGAAAAACATTTTCAAGTTTAACTAAAATTTAAGCTATTCCTACAAGAAGTTACAAACAATAGCTATCAAAGCTACATAAGACATCACAAAGAACAAATTAGCCAACATGTGTCATACATACATTGCTTTTACAAGCCAGTAAGCAAATTCCAGGCTTTGGTATTTGCTGACATCATTTGACCTCAAGTATGCCAAATGCAAATTAGTCTACATAGGCCTCAAACACCTGCCTCAACATGTTACAGCCCTTTAGAGAAATGCCTCTGTTTGTATTAAGTACAGCTGCAAAAAAGAGTCCTTGTGTTCTATATTTCAGATGCAAAAAATAGATTAAATCCTCTCTGATTAACCATAAATGTAACTTATTAGAATTATAAAGTGGCTGAACATGTGCCCACAGGAAAATGAGCTGATATAAAATTATTTGACTTCAGTGCTTTACCATTCTGAAGTGTTTTATATTTGGCTACTTATGTTGAAAACAGAAGATTTAAACTGTCCCTCCCACTTGTCAGATAAGTATTACTTGAATTGATTTTTGATCAAAAGTTGAAATGGCAGGATCCCAAACACAATATTTAAGCACCCAAGTGCACAGCAACCAAAGCTGCTTAATCAGTCATCCTTAAAGGGACTGCTGGAGGCAACCATGGAAATAGCAGGGTTAAGCTTTTCTATGTGCTGCTGAGGGAAGCAATGAACTCCCTTCAATGGACAACATTGTGGAAATGAGGCCTAAATAAGAAAATGCTTCTGGCCTCTTGCTGGAGCCAGAGCTGAAAGTTGGCCTCTTTTTCCACAAGTAGGCAGTGAAAAATGTTTCTAACCTTTTTACAACAAATTGAAATTTAGGGTCATATTTTTCAATTATTTCCATCTCAGCTTTTTTGCTGCTTTTACATTGTAAAACTGATACAGGTGATGGCATCTTCTAAGGTGTGCACCTTTGATCAATTTGGATTTGGAATTGATCAAAGGATTGATCATACATAATATTGGCTATTGTGAAACTTGAGTAGTTTATAAAATCTGAATAGGGATCCTGGTCACTACAATACATGCATCTGAGAATTTGGGTCACTTAGAAATCTGTACCAAAGGCATTACCAACCAATCAAACTCAGATATTTTAGTAATCAATTAATTGGCAGCATGTTCCAAATAACTGAATTAAACTGTAATTTTGATGCTTGATATTTCAAACACTCTATGTAGCTTAAATGCCAATCCAAAGCCATGCTCAGAGCTTATATATAGAGTATTGAGTTCATTGAAAACAAAATGATTACAAAACCATGCAAATGGCAAACATTATAACATTTTTGACTTGTATGAACATGAGAACAAAGGGTACCACAAAATCGTTTTCCATTTCCCAAAATGAAAGATGACACATCTAGCAGCATTAATAGTCATGGTAATGCAAAGTACTATATAGTACATGCTCCTTCAGTACTCTGTTCTGTCACATTGTAGCATGGTCATCATGAATGCACTGCTCACTCATGCCATGCAAAATCCCTGTGCAACTGGAAATTTTCAAATTCATCATGCATTATGTAGTCCCTGCAGGTTAAACCAGCACATCACAACTTCATTGCAACAATATATCCTCAATTCCAAAGGTAAATCTTAGTGTTTCAAGGGAAATTATTTTCAGATATTGTATTTTATATTTCTAATAGTTATAACAAAATTCATGCACCGTAATGTTCAAAACAAAAGTGACCTTTCATTCATTTAGATTTATCACAGTTTCTGAGTACCAATGGACTATTTATCAGTGTATAAACCATGGGCAGAAAATAGCTTTTAAGGCGGTTCATGCATGTCTTATCTTGTTAATTACACACCCAGATAGCTAACTTACATACCCAGGAACAACAGGTCCAGCTGTATCCTGAATAAACTTGTGCTGTTTTACCTGAAGGTGTGCTGGGATGCTTTCACTGTCAAGGCTATCAATAAAAGAAATCGACAAAGAAAAAATTGTCTGAATAATTAATGATCACAGAATGTCCGTGAGTGTCCTTTTCCTTGGGAATGAAATTTATTCTGCATTCTCTGTAAACAATTGTATAAACTCATCTTTATCGGCACGATTAAATACTTTTAACTGGAGAAACACCGAGCAAAATTTGAGAAAATCTGCCCACCAGTTGTTAACATTGGGATTTTGACAGTTTATTTTCTCATATTTGTGGGTTGGACTATCTGAATGCAAATATACACTAGGGAACTGGAGACAGTGAAAGATATTGAAGAAAAAGACAGATTTTGAGAGACCTTTCTTTCATGATGTACAAAGGAATAGTGTTTGGAGAGGAGGTTGAACCAATGTAATTAAGCATGCGTTAAAAAGATATTTGTCAGCTATGTAACATTTAGAGCAAAGAGTGTACTAACTTTTGATACACATGGTGTAAAGTGCATATGAATCAAGGAAGATTAATTGCAGTACATTCAACAGATAGAGTACATTTTAATCATCATCATGGGAAGACTTCATGCCATTAGGCATAGTTGAAGCACAAGCTGATTTTTTAAAAATTGTACAAGCAGTCCCTGAAGGTAGATAATAATTATTTAGTGGTGCATTATAAGTATAAGCCTTGTATGTTTCTTAGTATATTTGAAGATATTCTGCAGAGAAAGTTTTTGAGAATGAAAGCAATTGTATTTTGTAAGGGACAAAAACAGTTTCTCAGAATGGAGGTTGGTGACTAGTGGTGTGCCGCATGCGTCAATGTTGGGACCCTTGCTATATGTTATTTATACAAATGATTTGGATGCAAATGCACACGGTTTGATCAGTAAGTTTGCAGATGACATGAAATTAGGTGTTGTTGATAGTGAAGAAAGTTATCGTAGATTACAGGGGGACTTTGATTAATTAGGGAAGTGAGCTGAGGAGTGGCAAATGGATTCCAATACAGATAAGTGTGAGGTGCTGTATTTTGGAAAGTTAACCCAGTGTAGGATTTGTGCTATGAATGGTAGGGCATCAGGGAGTGTAATGGAACAGAGGGACCTAGGAGTAGAAGTGCATAGTTCCTTGAAAGCAGCATCACTAGTACATGGGGTGGTGAAAAAGGCATTTAGCGTGCTGGCCTTCATCAGTCAGGGCCTTGAGTATAGGAGTTGGGACATTATCTTGCAGTTGTATAAGTCATTAATGACACCACACTTGGAGTACTGTGTACAGTTTTGGTCACCCTGTTACTGGAAAGACGTGGTTAAACTGAAAAGAGTGCAAAAAAGATTACAAGGATGTTGCCAGGACTAGAGGGCCTAATTTATAGGGAGAGGTTGGCCAGGCTAGGTCTTTATTCCTTGGAACATAGGAAAATGAGGGGCGACCTTAGAGAAGTGTTTAAAATTATGAGAGCCATAGATGCATAGATAAGCTGGACGATAACAGTCTCTTCCCCAGGGTAGGGGAGTCCAAACTAGGGAATATAGATTTAGGATGCGAGGGGAAAGATTTAAAAGGGACCTGAGAGGCAACTTTCTCATGCAGAGGTTGGTGAGTGTATGAAATGAGCTGCCACAGGAAGTGGGTGAGGCAGGTACAATAGTATCATTTAAGAAGCACTTGGATAGGTACATGGAGGGGCATGGCTTAGAGGGATGAACACAGGAAATTGGGACTAGCTGAGTGACTCGTTGGGATGAATGGCCTGTATCCGTGCTGAATTGCTCTAGGACTCAAACTGCATACCTAGTCCTTCAAGTGAATGTTGCAGACAGTGGCTCAGATGGCATTATTTATAAGCAGGACTACCACGTTATACTAGCTCCAGATTCACTTACACAGAAATCCACCCATTTCTGGCATTCTGAGACTCTACTCAAAGATTGTGTATTTTTCCTCCAACATATTCATAACAGAAAAACAATTCATTCAGAATATGGTGGGGCAATGCCAATTATTTTTTAAAATCAGATTTTCTTCCATCAAAAAGTTGCACTTGAAAACTAAAATGAAAAATAAAACTGCAGACTCTAGAAATATGAAATTAAAAAAGAAAAATTAGAGATGCTCAGAAGGTCAGGAAGTGAATGTTGAAAGTGTAAGAATTAACGTTTCAGGCTGAAGACACTTCAACCTTCCTTCCAGTGAAGCAGCAATTCATTTATACTATGTCCAATCCAGTGAACTGCATTCAATGCTCACGATGTGGTGTCCACTACATCAGAGAAACCAAACAGATCCGTGTCAATGCTTTGCAGAAAACCTCCAATCACTTGCCACTTTAATTCTCCAAACCATTCCCATGTGGACCTGCTGCCTTCTGACCTTGTAGTGTTCCAGTGAAACCTGGTGTTGGCTTCTAAAACACCACCTCATTTTTCACCTTGGCATGTTGCAGCCAGCAATCATTAATTCAATTACAAGTCATCATTTTTCCTATTTTTGTGTCAGAACTGTCCAGTCTGATGCAAGATCATCCACCTTAATTTAGTTTTTCCTCTCTCCAAGGATGCTGCCTAACCTGGTGGGTACTTGCAGCATTTTTATTTCAGATTTCCAGCAACTGTTGTGTTTGTCTCTCAGTTCCACCTAGTCCTTTTGTTGTTAGTTCTCCTTCACTGCTCTCGTTCAGCTATTAATTTGACTATTCTGGAAACATTGCATCACTTGGACAACCTTGGTCTCCCTTCTTAGTTCTTTCCATTCCAACCCCTCCCTGCAGCTTAAGAAAGCTCTTCTGGTTCCAATGAAGGATCATTGACCTGGAAGTTTAACCTTGTCCCTCCCTCTCTCCATAAAGTACTGCCTGTCTGCTGAGTACTTCAAGCACCTTATTGTTTTTTATGAAAACAAGAAAATTCCAATATAAATAGGGAAAGCAAGTGACTAAAGTCAACAATTTCAGGTAACTTGCTTTTGCTGTTGTATCAGAACTGGCTAGTTCTGCTGAGTGTTATTTGTAAGATCAATTCAGCTTTTCCTCTCTCCCCAGACACTGCCTGCCTGCTTGGGTAATCCTTACAGTTCTGACCTCAATTTCATAGCTTTTGCAAATTCAATTATTTTTTCATTTTCTAACTGCCCTCCTCAATCCATCAACCAAATGGCTTTATCAACTGTTTATCAACACAGCAAAAAACACCAGCCTCACCTTTATCCTACTATCCTTCCCCCACCCTCTCTGAAACCAAACTTGATCTATCTTTTCCAGTTCCATTGAAAGGTCTTCAAGCTGAAATGTTAACTGTTTCATTTTCCAGTCACTTTGTTTTTATTTCAGATTTCTAGCCACTGGAGTTTTGTTTTTTTTTACAGAATACAGGGATATTATGTTAGAACTGTACACAACACAACATTACAGGAAAGAGGGTACAGCAGAGATTTACGAGGATATTGCCAGGATTGGAAAGTCTGAACTATAACTAGAATAGGATAAGCTAGGACTGTTTTCTCTGGAACTAGAAGGGAGACCTTGCAGAGTAAACTTAAGAGGGGCTTAGATCAATAGTAAAAATGTACTTCCCCTAGTTAAGGGGTCAATCATCAGGTATCATAGATTTAAAGTAATTACCAGAAAGACTGGAGATGGTAATGGAAGATCTTTGCAGCCAGAGGATGCTGGGAGCCTAAAAGTGAGGTTGAGGTAGACATCCTCATGACATCTGAAAAGTACTTGGACTCAGTAAAATCTTTAGGGCTATAGACCTGGTGCTGGAAGGTGGGATTAGGCTGGGTTGCTCACTTTAACCAACCAGTACAAACACAGATAGATGAATGGTCAAAGACGTAGAATGATAGAAAATGTAATTGGTTTAAACAGATACTGGGTAATCCATGTTTGGGAGTGCTGTAGAAAGGGACAAAACTCAACATTGATAAAGCTGAGTTATTGTAGAAAATAGGAAGGAATCTGAAATTAGTATCCCAGCATAGTTAAGTTACCAGGGGAGAAATTCACACGACAGAATGACATGCTACATCATTACAGACTTTTTACTATTTCACATTTTCTTTGAAAAAGAATGATACAGTAATGATACTGCAACAGAGTGCTGTAATGCAAGAAATGAAGCAATCATGCCTTCAATTCTAATTGGTGCAGCATATATGATTTCCCCTACTCACAGTCAAACCCCCTGCTCTCTATCTCAACCCATCAACTGTGCTAACTGACTTTCATAAACTTTTGTGCTTGATAACATCTAGATTGTAAAATTCTTATCCTTGGTCTTAAATATTTCCTTGACTGTTTCCCTCCTTATATACCTCCTCCCATAACCTTGCCAACCTTAAAATGCTGCAATCCAATTCTAGCCTCTACCACATCCCAGACATTCTTCATCCCACTTTTGATTATTATGTTCTTGGTTGCCTCATCCCAAAATGAAACTGCATCCACATAATTCTCCCCCAGGATACTCCTAAAATCTATTTCCTAATATCTGCTTAATGTGGCTAGCAGTTCAATATGCTACATAATCACTCCTGTGAAGTGTCTTGAGTACTAGCTTACCATGTTAAAGATGACATGATTTTCATGCTGGTGGTACAATGAATTTCTTCACCCAACACAGACAGAATTTCTTGGATTTAAATAATTGCAGTGCAAATCAAACCTATTCAATGCCCCTACTAGGAGACCACTATGGCATTTCTTCTTGTGGGGTGGAGGTTTATTTTTAGGCAATTATAAAAAGATATATTGCAATAGCTCTATGCCACACCCAGAACACATTGAAATAACCATAATGGCCTGTGTGGCAATACTGAGTGTTAACATTTGCAGCTTGCATTCAGCACATGCCTTTTCTGATGGTGTGATCAAGTAGATAGCTTCCAAACTTGGAATCGGTTCCCGCCGTTTATTGATATCTTCAACAACTGGAATAAAATGGATCAATGTTGTAAGACAGTTTTAAGTATCATCGCATGTTCACACCATATTGTGCAGGAATCAACTAATATGTTTTACATAGAAATTGTTAATGTCTCTCATTACACAATAGCCAAGGAGAAAATAACATTCACTGATTAAGGATAGAACTTTTTATATTAATCTTTTACAGCAGCATACAGCACTTCCTTGGCAAAAAGAGCTTATCCTGGCAGAAACTGTACATTTAATAAATTCGCACAAGTTTGTTGAAAATAAACTAGATGGGAAAATATCAATTAATTGTAATTTTGCAGAATTTTAGATACTCGTACAAGATCCCAAATTGAAAACTGCTGGGAACTGCATTAAGACTTCCATCAATCTGCCTTTCTTTAAATAGCGTTATACAACACAGCAACATGCAACTAGTCTGCTTTCTCTCCTTCCTATTTCACACTATGATTCCTTTCACTTTATTTAATTATTGCTGGAAGTAGTGGTTCAATAAGTTTGTTCCCTTCAGGACTGTACATTGAAACTTGGCACAAAGAGAAAAAGCAGGAAGTAATCTACAGCATACAAAGGGGATGCTTTCCCTATAATCAAGGTTTAAGGATTAATGGTAACTGAGTAACAACCTTGTTCATTATTGTATGGATTTTAGTATCTTAACTATTGGTTAAGACTGTGTGTTACATCTGTGAATACTTTAAGTGAGCCAACTTCACTACTCTTAATGTTGGTGATGCCAGTAATGACCTTCTAAAGTTGGCACCATATTTGTCTCTAAAGTTCAAATTAATTAGTCAATTATAGTTCATTAATTTCATTTAAATTACAAAATGTTTATTTTATGGTGTAAAAATGGTTAATAAAATGTCTAAAATGAGTACCTGCTGAGTTAAATACAGGCTTATACTAGAAATAGCTCTTCTTTTGGTGACAGATACTTCATGCCAAGAACGATTAAAGAGTGAGTCATGATTGTTAAAGTTCCTTCTCTAAATCACAAGATTATTTACTGCTTTACAATGGACTGCCCTCTAACTCCTTCCCAATTATGAAATCAGGTCGATGGTTATATCGTAGCTCTGCTCTACTTACTGGTTATGCCTTCTGCCATTATGTCTGACATCTTGCAGCAAGAAGACAAGATCCTCATACTCAGGTGATCCACTAGTAGCACCTAGTAAAAGTATAGACAAAGTTAAATCAAACTTAATTTTGACACTTCAAATAAAAATTTACCTTTCTCTACCTAAAAAAAAGGTAGAAATCTACAATAACAATCCAAGGGGTGTGTGTGTGTGTGTGTGTGTGTGTGTGTGTGTGTGTGTGTGTGTGTATATATACAATTAAGTATGGGACAATGTGAGACAACAAATACAGAAGTTTTCTGGACTCAATACTGAAATTTTCCAACTTTAGGTAACTTATTTTTGTGTATCAGTAGAAGTCTAGCCTGCTGGCAATGTCCCAAACACATATTATGCTTAAATGCCACATTAACCCATTTGGTCTCACCCCATCAAAGATAGTCCCCTTGTTTTACCCATTCTCCCCCACCTTCTCTGTAACTGAAAAACAATTCTTTTCAATCTTTCCCAATTCTAATGAAGGATCATTGACTTAAATCATTAAATCTATTTTTCATCCCACAGATACTGCCTGACCCGCTGAGTCTTCCCACCATTTTCTGGTTTTATTTCAGATTACCAGTATGCTGCAGATTTTTTAAAAAAGTGTCTTTTATGAGAGATGGGTACAACCACACAAAATATATTCTGTGAGGCTGCTTACAGTGATTATTTCTGAAATAATTAACAGCATCAAGCAGCAATAGAAAAGCCCTTATTTCTTTTCCTCATTAATATGCTGCCTTCCTCCTTTAGTAAGAGGTCACAAGATCACAAGGTTCTTAAAAACTAGCTTTAAAGTATTTTTAATTGTTTTGACATCCTCTATGTTACTTCTCCAACTCAAGTAACTTTCCAAGATTACCCTTCCTACATCACTCGATGTTTCACCTCATATTTTTCCCTTCTTGGCTATAAAAGCTTCAATTGCACTAAACTTTTAGCAAAAAACATTGTTTTAAACACTGCAAAATTGTGCATGATTAGCTAGAATGAACTTTAAAAGCAAGATTAGTGTAAGTGAGGGAAGTTATTTGGCTTATGTAGTTTATTTTTCCCAATACAGGGTCTTCTGCGTGTGGGAGTACTGCAGAAACATCCCAAACACATTAACCGAGCATCAAAAAATTGCACATGCTGAAAATCTGAAATAAAAATAGAAAATGTTGGAAATGCCCACCAGGTCAGGCAGCATCTGCAAATAAATGGTAAAGTTTCAGGATAATGTCACTTTATTAAGAAACTTGCTTCGGTTGACCATTTGATGAAATAGCTTCATGATTATTTGCATCCTTTGATGAGTTGTATTTGTGTTCCAGTGCCCTGTACTTAGAACTTCAACTTTAGTGTAATAGATTTAACTTTTCCTCTTCTGTATTTTAGGAATGTTCAGAATCCCTTCTCATCTGAAGGCTGGAAGTTTGCTTCCAGATTATTAGTCTACTTGCACTACTGTCTAGTTGGTGGTGATGTGGGCTGCTGTGACAAAGTGTTTCAGTGCAGCACTTCCTGGACTCTTTATTGGTATCATCTCAGAAAACTTGTCAATTTCAGCAGCGATGCCTCAGAATGTTATGCAGCAGTAATCTTGTCACATATTGCCTTATGTGCATTCACAGAATTATACAGGACAGAAACAGGCCCTTTGGCCCAACTCGTCCATGCTGACCAAGGTGCACTCCCGAGCTCATTCCGTTTGCCTGTGTTTGGTCCATACCCCTATAAACGTTTCCCCTCCGCATTACCTGCCCTGGTGTGTCTTTTAAATGTTGTAACTGTACCACTTCCTCTGGCAGCTCATTCCACATACCCACCACCCTCTGTGGAAAAACCTGCCCCTCAGGTTTCCGGTAAATCCTCACCCTCACCTTAAATGTATGCTATCTAGTTTTAGACTCCCCTGCCCTGGGAAAAAGACTGTGACCACACACTTTATTTATGCCCCTCATGATTTTATAAACCTCTATAAGGTCATCACTCAGCCTCCTTCACTCCAGGAAAACAGTCCCAGCCTGTCCAGTCTCTCCTCATAACTCAAGCCCTCCATTCCCAGCAACATCCTCGTGACATCATCTTTTCTGCACTTTCTCTAGCTTAATCACATCTTTATAATAGTATGGTAAGCATAATTTCATACAATATTCCAGATGCAGTCTAACCAACATCCTAGACAGCTGTAACATGACATCCCAATTCTTGTACTCAGAGCCCCGTCTGATGAATACAAGCATGCCATAAGCCTTCTTCACCACTTTGTCTGTGCTGTGTTGCCACTTTCAGGGACCTATGTACTTGTATCTCTAGGTCTCTGTGTTCTGCAACACTCCCCAGGGCCCCGGCATTTACTGAAGTTCGGCCCTGGTTTAACTTCCTTCAACAAGCACATATCTATAGATCTTTCTACAGTTCATCTACCTCAAGCCGATTCATTGAATGTATTTGCCTCATTCACTCTTTCAACATTTGATTCCTTGCACTCTTACTTCAATTTTGCCTGCTTACAAATTCTGGGTCCTTTGAAATGTCCTGAGCTTCTTAGCTATGACCTTACCCTCTCTTCTAAGCATCAACTTATTCAATGTTTTTCTTTTAAATCATGGCAACTTTGAGCTTACATTTCAGCACATCATGCAGAATGTGATCTACCACCTCTGGAGGTGTGCCAAGGTTAATACATTCTGCATTCTATATTAGTTATTGTGAAAAATTTCACTATCCTCCCACTTAGGTACAAGATATGGGTGCAAGTATTTCAACTTTGGACATCAACACTTATCAAATTAGAAAGCCACATTCTGAGCCAAATATAAAGTTGTGCCCAGAAGAGGGGTTGCCCACACTAAGCCAGTTTGTCACCAGGCTCAGTTAATAAGATTTTCATTTTAAAACATATACAAATTCATGCAACTGCAGAATCACAATGGAAATGTTGCTAATTCAAGCACATATTTTCCCACACATTTTCATTTAATGACAGCCAGTCAATTGTCCACCATAACCAACAAAATTCAGACTCTTATAGCACCAATTCCAAAGTGTG
>JARFYF010000012.1:19028297-19042854 GCA_030265395.1 Rhina ancylostomus | reverse complement strand
GTACAATGAAAAACTTGTCTTGCATACTGTTCATACAGATTAATTCATGACACAGTGCATTGAGGTGGTATAAGGTAAAATGTTAACAGAAAGCAGAAGTGTTGCAGCTACAGAGAAAGTGCAGTGCAGGTCGACAATAAGGTGGAAGGTCACAACTAGGTAGATTGTGAGTTCAAGAATGCATCTTATCGTGAAATGGTTGCTGTGGTTAAGTAGCTGTAATTATGTGCAAGGTGCAATGTGTGTATATGATCATATGATGATATAGTCCTGATCTAGGGTTTTGACCCAAAGTGTTGACAATTCCTTTCCACCCATAGATACTGCTCGACCTGCTGAGTTCCTCTGGCAGATTATTTGTTGCTCCAGATTCCAGTATCTGCAGTCTCTTTAAGTCTCTATATGTGTATGAATATTGGATTTGTAGTTAGCTTGTGCGTGAAGCAGAGCAAACACTTCTTGTGACAATGCGCTCATTCCTGGGGGCATTTCTATGGACGTTGATTTTTTGCTTCACTTTGGTTCTTTGTGGCTTCCTGAACCTTCTGTGGCTTCTTTCCCAAAGTCAACACCTTGCACCAGGATCACAAAGTTAGCATTAATGGTTGATGCTTTGTAAGCTGCACAATGACTTCCACCAGTGGTTAGATTCAGTGGTCACCTCAGAACTGAAATGGTGCTAAAGGTTTTATCAGTGCATGTACATGCCATTATAACAGGTTCATTATCCATTTTGTAGTGACATTTCTTAGTTTTGCGTTGGGGTTGAGGCCTGTCCATTGCTGTATGTGACCAAACACTTCATGGTGTATTGTTTAAAAAGGAAACGTGAATGGCATTGATGCATTGTAAATAGAAGGTAGTGATTTGATGGCACAATAAATGTAGAGTCATGTACCAATCATATTCTATTCCTGTGTCTATTTTTATGAATAAAGTATATTTTTGAAATAAAAATCAATCTCCTCCTTAAGAGAAATAAATATGACTTCAATAAGCACAGCTTCTTTTCAGCTGGTGTGTGGAACTCCTGAAATTGATCACACTGAGTTGCCAGTAATGCCTCCTAAATGGACTTCCATGCCAGATGGCTGCACAAGAAAAATCATGACACAATGACACACTGCCCCAAGTCTCCATGCAGAGCCATTTTAGCACAAGTTTCCTTGCACTAATCAGTGTCCAGGCCTGTATGTTTTCCTTCCTGTATCGTTAATATTATAACAAATCAGAATGTAGTGAGTGCCAAAGTCATTGAAGGAATATTGTCAACAATTCAATATGTAATCTTTTCCCTGTTTCCTTTCAACTGAATGAAGTTTTATAGCATCATGATACAAAATTGTCCTGTCCATCAAGATGTGTGCCCTCACCAAAAAATCTCATTGTTTTTAACAGTAACATAACCAAAATTTATATGTTTCACAAACTGCATCTAAAAGCTAGTGCTTGAGATTTGCCATCTCCTGAGCAAACCCTCCAAAAGGTAATTTATAAGAACTCTAAAAAGTGATAAGGGTCCTTTACTGGTGTGAATTGATTATGATACCCAGTTCTTTACAAGACTTTTAACCAGTTTCTAGATCCTAGGCAATTTTATAGTTCTCAACTTTATTTCTACAG
The DNA here is from genome assembly GCA_030265395.1 of Rhina ancylostomus. Taxonomy (NCBI): domain Eukaryota; kingdom Metazoa; phylum Chordata; class Chondrichthyes; order Rhinopristiformes; family Rhinidae; genus Rhina; species Rhina ancylostomus. The sequence goes on along the minus strand of JARFYF010000012.1, from coordinate 19,041,231 downwards.
CCTCTCTCCTTCATAACACTCACAAGGTCACTGCACTTCTCAATTCTGGCATGTCCTCCCTCACTTTTAATTGTTCCACCATTGGTAACTGATTATTATGACTGTGGAATCAGGAGACCACCCCTTCTTCTCTGAAGGTTACACAAGTAGACCTAAAAAGGCATCAGTCCTCCTATTTACATTAATAGCTCATACAGCTTGTTTTAGACTGTTGCTAATCTCAGGACATATGTTTATCAGAACACACCCATGAGCACAAGAAAATAAGAGCAGGAGTAGGCTACCTGGCTGCTCAAGCCTGTCCCATCATTCAATATCATCATGGCTGATCCACACTGGCCTCAATCCTTTTTATAAGATAAGGTAAGATATCTTTATTAGTCACGTGTACATTGAAAAACAGTGAAATGCATCTTTTGCGTAGTGTTCTGGGGCAGCCCGTAAGTGTTGCCAGACTTCCGGCACCAACATAGCATGCCCACAACTTCCTAACTTGTACGTCTTTTGGACTGTGGGAGGAAACTGGGGCACCTGGAGGAAATCCACGCAGACACGGGGAGAACGTACAAACTCCTTACAGACAGTGGCCAGAATCAAACCCAGGTCGCTGGTGCTGTAAAGCATTACACTAACCACTACACTACTGTGCCTGCCCACAAATGTTCAGCTGAAGACTAACAGGGGATGGTTTTCTGTGCTAATTCCCCATAACCCTCAATTTCCTAATTATTCCAACATTTATCTAACTCCGTCTAAGATACTTCTCGCCTCCACCTTCTACAGAGAATTCCAGAGCTTCACAACCGTCTGCAAACAGAAATTTCCATGACTGGTCCTTACCTTGTAACCGTGTCCATGCACTCAAGACTCTCCCACTGGTGAAAGTATCTCAACATCTATCATGTCATGCCATCTCAAGATCTTATATGTCTCAATTAGATCACCCCTCATTCTTCTAAATAACACACCTAATCTGTTCAGCCTCTCTTGATAGGATAATCCTTGTACCTCATGAATTAGCTTGGTGAATCTCTTTTGAACTGCCTCCAATAATACTATATCTTGTATATCAGGGAATCTTTGAGCCCAAGACATTAGGTACCCTAAATTGAGCCACCTTTCATCAGGTCACATCGATATAACCATCCAATTTTTAAACCCCTGCCTCAAGTCTTAGAGCAAAAGCAAAACAACACAGAGAGAAGCTACTGATAAAGCCAAATGTCACTGATGTACCTACCACAAGCACCGATAATCAGTTAAGGAATATGTTAAGACCTGAAAATAAATTAATAGCATTCATTCAACAAGAAAATAAAGCACGATCATTTGATAAAAATGGATAATAAAAGCAAAATGAGCAAACCATGCTTTTTTCCCCAATTGAATTAACAGTTCAAAGTTTCTTTAGTATTAACATTTCATGCACTGTCCCATTAGAATGATTCCCAAATGTCCATTCCCTACCTTACACTCTCTGCAGCTAGTGCAGCAATATTCTTTCCCTGTAGGCTTGGAACAGGATGTGTCTTGTCTATGTTGGCCTGACCACTGGCAGCTCCTGTTCTCCTCAAGTCTGGCAGCTCCTCATTCACATTCTGCTCATTTTTAACATATTTACTGGAGCGTGATCCACTTGGGGGGCCTTTCTTCTTTTTATTTGCCTATAATGGAAGAGGAAGAAATCCAATGAGCACTGATAGCATGAGAGTGAAATTACCTATTTTTCCAAGACATCGCAACCATGCTTTCTGTATTAAAAACATAATCATTACCACTTTGGAAGCCACCAGGAGGGTAGCCATTCCCATGAACCTTTCAAATTTGTAACATGGTTTCTTCATGAAAATGAGCTTGTATTTAATCCCAGGAAAGAGCATAGTTTTCCTTTCAACAGGCATGTCCGAAGTAATCACTTTGTTTAGTCTCCATAAATGGGCATAAAATTGTCAGTGATCTGTTGTTCATCTTCATAGTTTATGACAATCTACATAACCAGCACATCATTAGTGTAAATATAGTGCAGTCCACCAGAGAAACTCTGGCATTGATGTGCTTCTTTGCTTAAGGATTCCTTTGTGTGTTTTTTTTCTGCTGATTCATTATTTACCTCATTATAAATTGCCAGCACCACCCCCATTATATATAGCAGCTGTCCATTGTAATGCATGTGTATGTGCATATCCCTTACTTCAAAACTGAGCATACAGAGTATAAAGATAAATAAGCAGACATATTTCACACAGGGAGCTGCTACAATACGTGCAACTGATATATTGATCCCTCTAACTACAGCGTCCATGTGTTCATCCATCATACATGTATGTCATATATTTACATACAGCACACTGCATTCCTTTTTGAAGAGTGATTCATATACTTAACCTTTTCACAGATTTTGTAGGTTGTTTTGATCTCTGATTGGAAATTGTATTGTTGGCCTTGACCCATTCTAAACTTGAGGAAGGTAACACTGAAATAGACACTGCACAGTGAATTACACTCACACTTGTGCATGGCAGTCACTCACTCTGATCAACCTGTATAAATCAGAACTCAATCCTAACATTAATATTTACTGCACCTGCACAAAGATTGACAGTCATACAGCACAGAAGCAGGCCCTTCAGCCCAACTGTTCCATGCTGACCAAGATTCCCACCTAAGCTTGTCCCATTTGCTTACGTTTGGCCCGTATCCCTTCATTCCTTTCTTATTCATGCACCTGTGGCATCCCCAGGTACATGAATAGGAAAGGTTTTGAGGGATATGGGCATGGCTATGCCTGCATTTAGCCCATATCCATGGATATAATTACAGCTTGCACATTGTGCCAGCTTTTCAACATAACTGCCAATCAAACAGATTGCACAGCATATTTTTCTTGTAGGACAGGTGGCACATAAATGGAGAAAGCAGGAAAAGGATAGCCATATCTTCATGACCTGTTATCCATGGAAGAGACAGTGCTGGCCATTTTCAGGAAAGATAAGGCCATAGCCAGTGGCAGAGTTGAAAGCACTGAAGATGTGATTTCCTCACACCTGAACTTCCTTTGCACGTTTCATCTCCTCTTCAATCTAACCTTTCTTCTGGTTCACAAGTTGAAGATGGATTTAAGTTTGCAACTCTTCCACCATCCCAACTCCACTCACCCACACACTCACTGCACCACAACCTTACTCTCTTCCCTTTTTCATTTCAGCTTTCCAAGGACTTCAGCCTGGTGGTAGTACATACATGGTCACTTCTTTTCTCCTTCACTGTCATCAGCTCATGTAACTACATTGTACATAATTGAAGATGGTAGCTTAGAGGCTTGATCTGAGAAACTGAGCCATAGTAGGGAATCAGGGTGGAGCACAAGTGCCAGCTCAACTATAGGTGATGTTGCCATAGAGAACACAAATGAAGACTTTGATAGGTCAAATAAAAGAAGAAAATTAAATGTTTGCAGCCTTATGAAGCCTGCCAGTTATGAGATAAGGGGCCAGTCTATGATATAATGGAAAGAATATCATTAGAGGCAGTCCAAAAGAGATTCATCAGGCTAATTCTTGGGATGAAGGGAATGTCCTATCAAGAGAAGCTAAACGGGTTGGGTCTGTATTCTCTGGAGTTTAGAGGAACGAAGGGGGAGCTTATTGAGACATATAAGGCCAATGTTGAGATGTTTTCACTAGTGGGAGAGTCTTGAGTGAGAGGATATAGTTCAGAATTTGAATGAGAACCAGCTTTATTATCATTGACATACGTCATGAAGTTTGTTGTTTTGCAGCAGCAGTACACTGCAGGACATAAAAATTACAATAAGTTACAAAATTAAATAAATAGTGTAAAAGAGGAATAACGAGGTAGTGTTCATGGGTTCATGGACCATTCAGAAATCTGACAGTGGAGGGGAAGAAGCTGTTCCTGAAACATTGAGTGTGGGTCTTCAGGCTCCCATTCCTCCTTCCCAGTGGTAGTAACGTGAAGAGGCCATGTCCTGGGTGGTGAGAGTCCTTAATGATGGATAACACTTCTTGAAGATGTCCTCGATGGTGGGGAGCTGTGCCTGTGATGGAGCTGGCTGAGAAAACAACCCTCTGCAGCCTTGTTCGATCATGCACATTGGAGAGTCCATACCGGGCAGTGATGCAACCAGTCAGAATGCTCTCCACCGTACATCTGCAGAAATTTGCAAGAGTCTTTGGTGACATACCAAATCTCCTCAAACTCCTAATAAAGCAGAGCCGCTGGCATGCCTTCTTCATGATTGCATCGATGTGTTGGGCCCAAGATAGATCCTCTGAGATATTGACACCCAGGAACTTGAAGGTGCTCACCCTTTCCACCACTGACCCTCATTGAAAACTGGTGTGTGTTGAGAGCTGGTCAGTTAAAACAGAGGGGCATAGCAATTTCTTTTCACAGACAATGGTAAATCTCTGGCATTCTCCACCCCAGAAGATTTTGGAGGCTAGATGATTTAAGGTGGAGGTACATAAATTTTTGAAAGACTGGGGAACTGAAGGGTGTGGGGAACTGGCACAGAGCTGGAGTTGAGGCCTGAGGTAGATCAGCCATGATCATATTGAATGACCAAGCAGGTTTGAGGGGCCAGGTAGGCTAATCCTGCTCCTATTTTCTTGTGTTCTTCTTGTTTCCTTGTACCAGGCCATCTATCATTCTATGTTCAAAGCCAAAGGTGCCTGGCATGGGTTTGGCACAGAACTTTGTTCACAATGCAGAACCCAGGAATTCCAAAGTGAAAGCAGAAGCAAATTTGATTCACAGACTTGTGCATTTAACTATGATGCAGCTTCTGATATCTCCCATCACAGCTCAGCACAGCAGTAGTACAGTATATGACTGATGCTGTAGAATCTGACTGCTGCAAACACACATCACTTCCATCGTGCTGTGGATTAAAATGTGCAGGGGGACGGACCGGCAGTGTGCCACAGTTCCTATCCTCTCTCAGGTAGGCAGTGTATATGTACCCACTCCCAGGTGCCTCTGCTGCCACCTGTCAGTCAAACAGCCTGGACTTCTACTGCCTATGCCAAGATGGTGTATAGTCCAAAGCCAGGTTTACATGAGTCAGAACTGCTTGAAATTGTCCTCTAAGGCCATCCACAGTTTTTTCCACTGAAAGTCATGACCCTTTCACCAGTTATGCCAGGGGAATGGACTGTTGCCTGCAGTATGGCATTATTTCATTTATATATTTAACCTGAAGTATCTATTATTTTTGACAGTTTTGATTTTGGCTTTGTAGCCAAGTGGCCATTGTGATGGGTAGTGATCGAGGGAAGGTAGGAGATAGTCCTGTTTGTGAATGGCAAATGGTTATGGGTTTCTGCTCAGTTGCTGGGGATGTAAACCTTATGCTGAACATCCTTCACCCCCCTCCTCCTCCATCTCAATCTTCTAGCAGCTTAGTATCCCCTGCTCCAGCCATGCTATGTTCAAAGAGGAATGCCTACAAATGCATACATCAGGAGCAACTGGTTTGAGTTGAAGTTAAAAGGCCTGCCACACCACATCCTGTAGAATTTTGTAACTCAAAATGATTATAAAAATTACTGAATGATAGTAGAATCCTTTCATTACCCAGAAGAAATCAATCTACTGGATTATGATACCTTTAAATAATATTGGTGTTGGATTGGCTCCCTCCTGTTTCCGTGCAAGGTTGAGGGAGGATATTACTTGGAGCTTTGAACTTCAAAATGACATGACATTAAATCACTGTTGCATGATGATTGACGTGATCTATCTGCTTTGCAGACTTCAAATGGATGTTCATTGTAGATGTACTGATGTCACTACTAATATGGCATCACCACAATTTGCTCCACAAATCTGAGAGTGATGCCAGCACAGAGTTCTTGACTGAATTTTTTAAGGAGTTAACAAGGAGTGTTGATGATGTATTTGTGTTGTCTACATGGTCCTCAGCAAATGTTTTGACAAGATCTTTTGATGTTTTAATAAAGACCTTGGGATCCAAGGGATAGTGGCAAATTAAATCCAAATTTAGCTCAGATGCAGTGTAATGTTTTTTGTAACTGGAAGGCTGTTATCAGTGGGTTCCACTGGGATCAGTACTCAGTCCTTTTCTTTTTGTAATGATATTTGTGATATGGACTTAAAGGTAGGGACCTGGTAAAGATGATACATAAATTTGCCAACTTGGTGACAAAGAAGAGGCAAGCCTTAGAATATGGAGAGATATAGATGGTCTGATCAAGATGGGCAGAAAAGTAGCAAATGTGAAATTAATCCAAAGAAGTCTAAGGTACAACATTTGCAGAGATCCAATAAGGTAAAGGAACATACAATAAATGGCAGGATATGGAGAGGTGTGGAGGAAAAGAAGGACCTGGAAGTGTATGTCCAGAGAATCTTACGGGAAGCAGCCCTATCAATGAGTTAGTTAACAAGGCATGGGGGTGGGGTATCTTACTTTGCTAATATAAGAACATAGAGGTTATACTATAACTGTATATAATACCAGTTAATCTGCATCTTGAATCTGAGTACAGTTTTGATCACTACACTTTTCAGGAAAGATATGATTCCAGTGGAGAGGGTGCAGAAAGGATTTAAGAGAACTGGAGCCCTGAGGAAAGATTGGATAAACTGCGATTATTTTCTTAAGGTAGGAGCAGTTGAAGGGGGAGTAAATTGAGCTTTATGAAATTATGAGGAGCATTGATAAAGTAATTAAGAGGACCTATTTTCTTCAGTAGAGGTGGCAACAACCAGGGAGCCAATATTTAAAGTAATTTATATAACTATAAGGGGGATGATGGAAAATATTTTCACTTGGGAGGTGGTTTGAAAGGGTGGCAGAAACTGCCACCACCTTTAAAATACACTTATATGTGTACTTGAAGAGCTGTGACCTGCAGGTTTACATACCTAGTGCCAGAAAACAGGATTAGGCTGGATATCTTTCTAACCTATACATAGTCAATGGACCAAACAGTTTCTTTACTAAGTATCCTATCCCCTCTCCCCACTGCTCCCATCGGCCCACCATTCTTCCCTGATCTGGTCCCACTCTTCACCTTCCTTTCTTATCAGATTCCATAATCTGCATTCCTTTGTAGTCTCCACAATCACCTCCCAGCCTCTATTGCTATCTCCACTCTTCCCTCCCTCATCTGACTCCATCTGCCAATCAACCTCTCCTCACCTAGATCCACCTATCACTTGTCGTTCTTGCTCTCCCCCTTCCCCTCACCTCTTTATATTATCTCCCCTCTACTCTTTTAGTGAAAGGTCTCGACCTGAAATGTCAAATGTCCATTTTCCTCCACTGATGCTGGCTGACCCCTTGAGTTCCTCCAGCAGTGTGTTTTTTGCTCCAGATTCCAGCATCTGCAGTCTCTTGTGTCTCCATAAATTTTCTATCACAATTTCTATGAGCAGTTGTGGCATCTAAAAGTATCAGCAATCCCAATTTTTCATCTAGATCTCTTGGAAATTGAGAGATATGAAGATAATCATTATATTGTGATCACATGAAAGAAGGAAAGTTCAATGCAAGTAGGGTAATATAAAGCAAAATGGGTCTTTTTAGTGCTGTGAAGCTGACTGATGACAAATAGAAGTAAACTATATGTATTGAACTGCGAAGAGAGGTTACATATATCATGCACATAAGACATCTGACAGCTACCAATGGGGCATCAGGGAAATAATCCCTGCCACAAGCTAAATGTTGTGGGTTTGGGATGTTGTTGAAGGGAAGGAGCTTCCTCAGCCAGAGGAGGCTCCAAGCATTACTTCTGCTCTTCCAGGCCCACAGGAACTGAAAGGCATACAAGAAGCTTACCTTGGTGGACCTCTTTTTGGCCCTGGCTCCAGTTCCCAGCTGGTTTGGCCTGGAGGGGAAGCACCCTGACTCTACTTGATCTGCACTCCCCTGCCTGCAGCCCCCCCAACTCCAGCCTCAGATAAAAATAGCAAGTTGCATCTCAATGACATCATCAAAGCCTGATCTGCATATTTAAAGAGGACCATGCCAGTGTGGATGAGGTCTCTTTGGGCCTTCAGTGTAAAATTGGCTAGGCAGGCAGTAAAGGGATTGAGAAGTTTCCTCCTCTATTTAATGCCTAAAACTGATGGTCAGAGGACTTAATCTTTTTACCTCAGCACAATTGCAGCACTTGCCTCAACAAAACATGAGTAAACTCCAGCCAACCTGTGTCCAACTGTTTTCCTCTTCACTGCCACCACCTGCCTCTTCTCTCAAACACCAGCAACTTAAGAAGAGTGCAGCAATGTAATCTGGGCAGTACACATGGAATGCTCCATTTTACATTACATATTTGAATCTTGAACAACCAAGCACTACATGTATGTCCAGAAGCAGTCTGGAATTTGCTTCAAGCCTTGAATCAGAGACCACTTTACAAAGAAACACAGAAATGTAGAAAAGTACTACACAGGAACAGGCCCTTCGGCCCACCATGTCTGCACTGACCGTGGTACCAAATTAAACTAATCCCATGTGCCTGTAGGTGGTCCATATTCCTCTATTCCTTCCTGTACATGTCTATGTCCAAAGGCCTCTTAAACATTACTATTGTATCAGCTTCTACCACCTCCCCTGGCAGTACGTTCCAAGGCACATACCATTCTGTGTAAAAAACTTGTCATGCAAATCTTCTTTAAACTTTCCCCCTTACACCTTAAAGCTATGCCCTCTAGTATTTGACATTCCTACTCTGGGAAAAAGACTGCCATATCTATGCCTCTCATAATTTTATATACTTCCATCAGGTTGCCCTTCAGCCTCCAAAGCTCCAGGGAAAACAACCTCTTCTGATAGCTAATTCACTGCAATCCAGGCAATATCCTGGTGAACCTCTTCTGCACCGTCTTCATAGCTTCCACATCTTTACTATAGCGTGGTACTGCACATAATACTCCAATTGTGGCCTAACCAAAGCTTTATATGGGTGCAACATGACTTGCCGACTTTTATACTCAATGCCTCAATCAATGAAGACAAGTATGCCATACACCTTCTTTACCACTCTATCCACTTGTGTTGTCACTTTCAGGGAGCTATGGACTTGCACCCCAAGATTCCTCTGTACGTTAATGCTCCATAGGGCCCTGCCATTTACTGTAAACTTTCATCTTGCATTTGACCTCCCAAAGTGCAACACCTCACATTTGCCCAGATTAAACTCCATCTGCCATTTCTCCACCCAAATTTCCAACTGAGCTATAATCTTACTGTATCCTTTCACAACGTTCCTCATTATCTATAACTCCACCAACTTCCTTGCCATTCTGTGTCACTCATTTTGTGAGTGTGGTTGCATTTTACCAACAGTGTTACTTTGTTGAAACATGAATATAATTGCTTAATATCATTAATATAACGTTTGAACTCCCAACTGCCATTAATAACGTATTTTTGATAAGGCAATCCAAAATTATTTGAAAAGAAACCTGAAGAGTAGAAACAGAAAAAAGTAAATCAAAATGAGTGAAAATAAATTGAAGCATGCAAGGGGAAAGTGTGACAAAAATGTATTTAGAATAATCAGTGATTGATAATTAATTGGTCAATTTGGCATGTACATCTTGAAATGGCACCAGCAGATGGCAGTCACGCTGGATTCTAGCTCCTGGAATTGCTAACTTTAACTTTCCTCACTATCTTCCTTCGAGGTGCTTCTGAAAACTTGCTTCTTGACCAGGCTTTAGGTCTCTTGATCTTAATCCTTGTGTTTGATAATACTTTGTTGAACATTCTATCACATCAAGGTTTCCACATAATGCAAGATGTTGCTGTTGTGGTTGCATGGATTAAATGCAATGGAGACATGGTTGAGTGAACAATGGTCACAATGAGATATGATGAGGAAGCTTTTCTTAGGTGTTAAGCTTCTGGAATTAGAGAAGCAGGAAGAAGAAGAGGCTAGAGCAGTCGCAAAATTGTACCACATAGTTGTTGTGGGATGGATTCAAAAACACTCATGTCAAATGATCATTCCAAACAAAGGGGGAAATTGGTTCTGATGGGAAAGATCTGAGAGCTGCCATTGACTTGATGGGCTGAATGGCCTCCTTCTATGTCGTAAGAAAATATGAGGTATACAAAAATGTGAGGTAAGTTCTCCTATGCCCTTGGCTCTCTCTGCAGGATAGGTTCCTGGGTGTTTGGTCTGCAGGTGGTCTTGATGTACTTAAGGATCGATGCTTGCTGTGCTTATTGATCAATTGTTGGGTCCCCTCTACTCTTGACACTCACCATCTGTTCTTTAGGCTATGAGCCTTTTGTTGGACCTCAGCTTTCTGAAGCCTGTAATGGTGTTTGTATTTCAGGAATGACCAGCATATACAACTAATTAGTTCCCAAGTTTCTTGGTTAGTCTTATCAAACTATTCTTTGTTTGTTGATAAAGGAGCCAGGAGTTTCTTCAGTGGTGCTAATTATGGTGGACCAGGGCAGTGCATACAGTATGGATGTTCCGTGGCTCCTGTTGGGAGCTGTCAGTCTGTCTGTTAGCTGCTGATTTGGAAGACTGCTCTTTACAGGGTCTTTGGGTCCCTTCTACTCTTGCCACTCACCATCTGTTCTTTGGGCAATGATTTTCTTTAGCGGTGATTTTCCTGAGATAATATTTTTATTGCCATCACTGGTCAGGGACCAGGCTGATGGAGATGACAGACCAAATAAGGCTCTGGTTAGCTAGCAGGCATCAACACCTGTCCTTGTAGTCCCTCACTTGGATTACGATGATGTCTTCAAGCAGGTGCCAATAGTTGAATCCAGAATGTGCCATGAGGATTTGTAGTTGTTTCCCTTACAAGACAGGGTGTTAGTTATGACAAATCCATGTTCTAAGCATTTCAAAAGAAGGCGGCTCCATTGGAGTTAGCTTTCCCTACTCCTTCTTTGCCAGTCACACCTTTCCAGAAGTTCATATTCTTTCCTATAGTGGCATTGAAGTCACCAGTTGTCTCCCATTGAGACTTGGGTCAGCGATTACTCAAGGTCAGGGTAGGATTCCATTGGTTTCATCTGTCTCTTCCAGTGCCCATCAGTCTCCATCCGTCCATTAGTACACCACTTACTCCCCTCTTTCTCTCGGCCTTCCTCCCTTCATTTTTGCTTTCCCTTTCTCCCATTTATCCCCCATTGCTTTCCAATGTTGACTGGTTATTCTCTTCCCCCAAACCACCACCATTCATTGTCTCCAAGGCTGCTCCCTGAAGAAGGCAGGGCAACTGTCAGCTGAAACAAGCCAACAAATGTCATTAACAGAGTTCCAGTAGCTTCTATTGGGTGGCTATATAAAGCATGCACAGTGTTCCTTGAAATATGCTTCAGCTTATGCTAGAAGCATTAGGTAAAAATTGCTAGAATTACAGATATGCTTCAATGTAGAATTTATATGTGATTAAAGATATTTCTTTACTTTGATGTGATTTCATATACAAAACTTAATATAGACCGTTAACCTGTTCTATGAATTCTTTTGTCTAGTTGTAGATTAACTTCATTATATATCCTTTGGTATTGAAAATGTTTAAAACAGATAAGTGGCTTTAACAACAAACGGGTATAATGAATAATTCCTAAATTGCAGTGTAATTTTAAAAATGTTAGTGCTACTTTGACAGGGCTCCATGATCTGTCCTGCCGCTAATGCTCCTTCATTGTAAACTTAATACATTAAGAAGCATTCAACTTTGACCATAGTTATCAGTATTTCTGATGGTTAACTTTTAACAGGCAGCATGCCCCTGACTGCAAAAGGTGCAAGGATTAAAGGAAATAGCTCAACAACAGGGACAAGCTCCCAGTTCTGCTCACACTTCAACAGGCAAGTAACCTGATGAGAGATATGGAATTGACTCACTTCTCTCTCTGACAGCCGTTTCTAGGTAGCAGAGAATGAACCAGGCCACAATAGGTGAGGCAGATGTAGGGTGTGGGAGGTGAGGTGTGGTGTGCCTTCAGTACCTCCTTTGCAGATGGGGGAGCAGTACTGCTGCTCTTGGCTCTGTTGGAAGCTCAAAAAATAACAAAAAATGTTTTTGATTGGTGAAAACACAGAAGCCATCAAAGGATTCTAGGCATGGGAGACCCAATGCCTCACATACTCATCGATGCTGTTCAAGGTACTTGTCTTTCATTTGCATTTGTAGTTCATATTCACAGAGACATGGGCCAAATCAGCTTAAAAACTGCTTGGCAAGATTGGCCATCTCATTGCTAAATTGTTTTACCCCCAAAGTGTTGCCATATTAAAATTACTTACAAAGAATACTAACTTCTATCATCATTTTGCTAAGTGGTGACCCTTAAACACAGTGGAGCAGAAACTGATATGTGATGGACCTACGAGCCTAAAATGGCACAAAGACATAACAGCAAATGGGTACAATGAAAGGTACAACATTTATTTCAAAAACTACTAGGATTCAAATGTTATTAACCTGAAATGAAGTTTGTTTTCCTTTAGCCATGGAACACTTAAACAAAATTCTGAACATAATGAGTTTCTATTACTAATCAGTTGGCTTTTGTTGACAACACATGTTTGCTGTCCACAGTAACAAACGCTACAACAATACTACAGCATTTTAGTGAATTCCAACACTGCTTACATAATGATATGACCCACAGAGGAATTATGTGCCTTTGAGCAAGAGTTAGTTGATCACTGTTTATGCACTAAGCCAGATTTAGCAGAAATCCATACAAAAATTTATAGAAACATTTGGTAAGGAATATAGTCTTTTTCCAAGCCTGGTAAAGTTCAGCTTAATCACAGGTGCCACTCCTTGATTCAACACAAACGCACACATTCCTGTGCTACAGCATGTCACACTGCTCAGTCACACTGACCAACACAGCTTTCAGTCTGCCTTCAGCATAAACCGGCAATTTCTGATTTAATTCAATACG
>JARFYF010000012.1:18993034-19005935 GCA_030265395.1 Rhina ancylostomus | reverse complement strand
ACACCAGAGTTGTGGAAACAGCTCAGCTCAGAACATCACAGAAACCAACTTCCCCTCCTCAGACTCTGTCTGTACTTCCTGCTGCCTCAGTAAGGCAGCCAACATAATCAAAGACCCCACCCACCCTGGACATTCTCTCTTCTTCCCCCTCCCACTAGGCAGAAGATACAAAAGCCTGAAAGCACATACCACCAGGATCAAGGGCAGATTCTATCCCTCCCGCTGTTATAAACCCTAGTAAGATAAGAAACTCTTGACCACAATCTACCTCGTTATGGCCTTGCACTTTATTGTCTGTCTGCCTGCACTGCATTTTCTTTGTAACTGTAACACTTTATTCTGCATTCTGTTATTGTTTTCCCTTGTACTACCCCAATGCACTGAAGTGATGAAATGATCTGCATGGATGGCATGCAAAACAAAGTTTCTCACTGTACCTTGGTATATGTAACAATAATAAACTTACTAATTTAATTTACCATAGTTCAACTGTACAAAAATATGACAGCGTTTGTTTTTAACGTGACACCAAACAGGATTATAAAGCTCTACTCAGTCTGGAACTAAAAACTACTTTCTAGAAGAAATTCTGAGAAAAGCCAGGACAAGCAAACAATTATGATTCTGTGGTACTTCCATACATGTAGAATTCTAGGCAAAGGACCAGCCTGTATTGCTCTTGGTGCTGCATTAAGATTATAGTTTTTAAAAACTATAAAACAATTACAGACATATTGCTTTCTATCTTTCAGAAAGTCATTACAAGATGAAAAATAATTTTCCCAACAAGCTGTTGCTGACAAGAGCTCAGAGAAATGCAAGGAAAAGCAGAAAGCCAGACCTCAAATATCAAATACATAAGGTTGATATCTTTGAAGTTAAGATTCAACCATATTGCTGTAATTCTGGAGCCACATATGGTCCAGACCTGGTAAGGAAAATAGATTTCTTCCCCTGAAGATTATGGTGGCCTAGAAGGCTTTAACAACAATCTGGTAGTTTCTTGGTCATCAATAAAAAGGCTAACATTTGTTTAAGTTCCAGATCTATGACTGAATTTAAATTCTACAGCTGCCATGCTAGGATTTGAACTCATGTGTCAGGAATCCCAGATCAGTGCACAGTGCCACCATTGTATCCGATATTACACAGCCCCAGTAATTAGTCCTTCCCATGTTTACATCCCAATCAGGGACACATGCAAATGGAAGCAAACAGATACATGGGACAGCTCCCCAAATGCCCATCACCATGATCAAAAAAAAAGTTCTATAAATTTACTAAAAGATCTGTTAACTCAGGTCTCCAATGCCATGTGTGAACACGACACTGTTATGGACTTGTGCTTTCAGCAACTTTATGGAAATTATTTTTTGAGCTGAAGGACGCAGAGAACTGACAGATCTTTTTGGATACAATGATGGATTATACTTCAGCAAAGGCAGTCTCTCAGAATCAAGGATGACAGAATGAAAGATTAACACAATCTGTGTTTCTAGGTCATTGTGTATCTGGGATTGTCAGGATGAACAGGATCAAATAAGATGCTGGAATTACAGTCAGAATCAATCTGTTTGCAATTGAGGGAGCTAGTATAGAGGCATAGCAAGAGAATGATTACAATGAGAGAATTTAGGGTTTTATTAGGAATAATGTTAAACATGTGGTAGAGACTGAGCAGAAATTAGCAGAAACTTTCATAAGTATTAAAGTGAAAGGATTATAAAGATAAAAACATAATATTCTGAAAATAAGCAGGTCAAGCAGTGTCACGGGAAAGAGAAACGGAGTTAACTCTTTAGAATTTGTTTTAGATAAGTTAGAAACATTAACTCTACACATGTTGGCTGATCTGCTGAGTATTTTCAGCATAGTTTTCATACTTATATCCAGTTTTTATACTTGGATAGATATCCAGTATCTGCAGCATTTTGCTTTTGTGAAAAGAAACTACATTTGTAAGTAACTTGACAAGCATTTATTTTTTATTTACTTTTCAAGATCTGGCATCCCCATTTGCCCTTTAGAAGATGGTAGTGAGCTGCCAGCTTAAACTGCTGCAGTCCTTTTGATGAAGGCCTTCCCACAGTGCTATTAGGCAGTGGATTCCAGCATTTAGACCCAGCAATGATGAAGTACCAGCAATCTATTTCCAATCCAGGATAGCATGTGACTGGGAGTGGAACTCCAGCCGGTTATGAGCCTATATGCCTGCTATCCTTGTCCTTCTTGATGGTGGAGATTGAGAGTTTGGGAGGTGCCTTTTGAGTAGCCTGGGGAAGTGATTGTGATACATTTTGTAGATGGTACACACTGCAGCTACTGTGTGCAGTAGCAGTACCTGTGGTTCAAGAAACAAATGCTTCAGGTGATAGATGAAGAAGTAATCAAGTGGGCAGTTCTGTTCCAGATGGTATTGAGGGTTTTGAGAGTTGTCTGAGTTGCAATCATCCAGAGAAATGGAGTGTATTCCATCATGCTCCTGACTTTTGCCTTGTAGACAGAGAAAAAGCTTTAAGGTATTAAGATGCAAGTCATTGCCTGGCAATTCTGTAACACTTATGCTGTCTAGGTCTTGCAAGATTCCAGCATGAACTTATTTATTTGCTGAGAAGTTGAAAATGGAATTGAACATAGGGCAATCATCAACAAACAGCCCCATCTCCAACATGATGGAAGGATGGTCATTAATAAAACAGCTGTCGATAACTGGGCCTAGGACACTATCCTGAGGAATTCCTGCAGTGATATCCTGGGGTTAGGATAACTGCTTCAAACAACAACAACCAACTTTGTTTGTGAGAGTGTATCATTAGAGTGTATAATATTATGAAAGGCATAGATAGAGTGGACAGCCAGCACCTTTGTCCCAGGGCAGCAATGGCCAATACTAGAGGACATCTGTTTAAGGTGAGTGGAGGAATGTTTAGCAGAGATAGGTTTTTTTTAAACACAGAGAGTGGTGGATGCCTGGGACGCACTGCCGGGGGTGGTGGTAGATGCTAATACAATAGGGACACTTAAAAGACTCTTAGGCACATTGATGTCAGAAAAATGGAGGGTTATGGGCTGTGTAGGAGGGAAGGGTTAGATTCATTGTGGAGTAGGTTTATATAGGTCGGCACAACGTTGTGGGCCAAAGGGCCCATACTATTCTATGTTCTTTGATGCCCATTGACCAGTTTTATCAGGGCTCCATGATATCATACTCAATCAGCTCAGGTATCACTCGTTTCACTTGTGGAATTCAGTCCTTTGATGATAGTTTGGACCAATACTTAGTGGTCATGGCAAAACTCAAACCAAAGTGACTGATGAATAAATGAGGGCCCTGATGAAGGGTCATGGCCTGATATGTTAACTGCTCATTTCCCTCCACAGATGCTGCCTGACCTGTTCTGTTCCTCCAGCACTTTGTGTGTTGGTGCCACATGATAGCACTGTCAACGATATATTACACCACTTTGCTGTTGATTCAGAATAGATTGGGCAGGAATTGGTTGGATTCGATTTGCTGGGCTGCTTGTGAACAGATCATTCTTGAGCGATTTTCCACATTGGGTGGATGTCAGTGTTGCAACTCCACTGGGACAGCTTGGCTGGAGGCACAATTAGTTCTGGAGCACTGGTCTTCAATACTACTGCTTGGATATTATCAGGTCCCATACTCTTTGCTGCATCCACTGCTCTCAGCTGTTTCTTGGTATCACATTGAGTGAATTGAACTTGTTTCTGTGATGATGTAGTATGGCTTAAGACTTGCTTCTTGTGATGGCAGGGACCTAACAAGGAAGCTGCATGGATCATCTACTGGGCATTTCTGGCTGAACATGGTTGTGAATGGTTCAGCCTTATCCCCAGCAATCATGTGTTAATCCCTGCCATTATTGAAAAGAAGGATATTCTTGGAGTCCCCTCTTGTTGGCTGCTTAATTACCTACCGCCATTCACAAGTAGATGAAGGAATACTATGGAGTACTGATCTGATCTGTTAGTTGTGAGAATGCATGGTGCTGTCGACTGTACCCTGATTTTAATGCATAGCATGGTTGTAGTTCTGAACTTGAACTTCACCAAGCTGGCACCTCTTCATTTTCCTGATGCTGGTCTTAGCATGCCTGTCTGCACCCCTCATTGAACCAAGGTTAATCCCTTTGCTGTCTAGTAACAGTAGAAGGCCAGGAGGTTAAAGATTGTGCCAATGTATATTTTGGCTGCTGCTGATGGTCCACAGTGCTCCACTGATGTCCAGTTTTTAACTGCCAGATCTACTTGTAATTTATGTGATTTAGCACAACTGCAGTGCCTCAAAACAAGTTGGAGATTCTGCAATGTCAAAATGTGACCTTATCTCCACAAGGATCTTAACCAAAATTATCATGGACAGATGCATCTGCTACAGGTGGATTGGTGAAAGCAAGGTGAAAGAGGGATAGCCCTCGATAGTTCACTCACCACCAGCTGAGATACAGAGTGGGGCAGGGAGGTCAGCTGGGAAACACCCAGGTGTAATTTTGTGATAAAATCACACCATTATTACAGCAGTGTGGGTGCCTCGGGTCATGGCAAATATGGCCAAGCAGGGAGACTTCAGCACAGAACAAGGTATTGACACCCAGAAAAAATTTTTCATCAGAACCTTGGTCAAAGTGACTAACCATCCACAAAGTGGTTCCAAAAAGTCCTCTTAAGGATTTCCTACAGAACCACAGGTGTTTAAATTAGTGAACAAACATTTATCATTTCTTCCTCAAAGCACTCTCAACCTTTGCCATTTTAGATGCACAACTTAGAATCATTCATACAAAAGGTGGGGAGGTGCCTTATGAATACATGATGTGATTAGGACCTTGTCATGATTCTCACCAAAAATCAAAAAATTTTACCTACTGCACAATCTGCCAGTAAGACAGCAAAGGTGGCCTAAGGTGGTAGTTAAAGAGCACTTACCTGTGGTTACCTGAATCACAGGATCTTTGTCCCATTTGGATTACCGGAAAGATGGCAATCTCAATAGATTCAAATTGCTTCTTTCTCACCTCACGTTATACAATTATCTGCTTTCAACTGGTGCCTTAATAACCAGTTTCAGTCTGAAGGAGGAAAACTTTCAACAAGAGGAGCAGTAGCCTCAGCAAACAAGACCATCAGCAGAAACAAGTACCAAGGCATCAAGGTAGAGGGGTATTGGTAGGAACCCATTGTACGCAGGTCAGATAAAGGATCAGTTTATTGGATTTAGCTGGGGAGAGATGGCCCTAAACTGAGAAGCTGTTGCAGATCCTTGCCATTTGCTGCAAGAGCTAGTGCTATCTGAACTTTCAA
The DNA here is from genome assembly GCA_030265395.1 of Rhina ancylostomus. Classification (NCBI taxonomy): domain Eukaryota; kingdom Metazoa; phylum Chordata; class Chondrichthyes; order Rhinopristiformes; family Rhinidae; genus Rhina; species Rhina ancylostomus. The sequence continues at coordinate 19,000,610 of JARFYF010000012.1, read as the reverse complement.
GTCATGTTATTGCCATTTAGCTGTCAGATTCAACATAGCTCGTAATTTCTTCGTCACTGGCTCCTTTTAGTCTGCTACAAGGGCCAATCATTTGCCTTTAGACAATACACACCCACATTATGCATTTTTTTTGAAAATCATCTTTTCTAGGAATGACTTGAATATCAACTATCTCATTGACTTGAGCAAGCAACACAAGAAAACACAGAGACTTACTCCGGTGGCCAGACACCTTCATCTATAGGCTGCGCACATGTTGTCATCATACGTCAAAACAAAGGAGCACTAATTTATGGGTTAGGTATCCACATTGATCGCAGTGAAAGGATCATTCCAATTTGCTCAAAGCAATGTTAAGATTATTTATCCTGCACCAGTTTAGCTAATATTCAACCCTGACTGTTTGGGACATGGGATTTCGCCTCTATATTTCACTGATGAGAATGTCTGCAATTCCTTTACACCTAACCCTCATGGATCAACAGGATCAATAAGGACACCATGGAGGTGCCAAATCAGAGGTTCAGGTGAATTGAAGATCCCTGCAACCTGTCCCATAAAGAATAATCTGGATCACAGTGGAGTGCAGCACATTTGGTACAGGAGGAGGAGCAGCATTGTGCACTGAGCAGGGAACAGCAAAAAAAACAGCAGCAGGATAAGAAGACAATCTCACTGGCTTTCGGCAAGAGGTACCAGAATGGGTTAAATGCTCTCGTTTGATGATTTGTTCATTCCCCTGCCCTCACATTGAGCTCCTTTGTAGTAAAACTCCATGTTAAATCCTTTATTAGTCCTTTAATCCTGCTTTAAAGAACACTGAAACCATTCATCCATGTTCGATTTGAATAGCATATTAACAATGCAGGACCAGAAGCTGCTACAAAACCACAATGCAGACCAAACAGCAAATGTGATGAAAGTGATCTAACATAATGGTAGGCATAATAATTACATTCTATTCATTCCTAACGTGATAATCAATTTTCCTTTTAAGACACTTTAATTTAATCACTCCTCTGAGATGAATTTACTCCATATTGACAGGCAGGTAAAGCAGGCAGTTGGGAAGGCAAGTGGTACATTGGGCTTTATAGCTAGAGACTTTGAATACAAGAGTAAGGACCTCCTATTCAAATTATATAGAACCCTAGTAGACCATACCTGGAATATTATGTACAGGTTCAATCTCCCCACCTAAGAAAGGGTACATGATAGAAGGAATGCAACAAAGGCTTATCAGATTGATTCCTGGGGGGGTGGAAATTGTCCTTTGAGGAGAGTTTAAGCAGATTGGATCTATACTCTCTTAACTTTAGAAAAATGAAAGGTGATATCATTGAAACATATACAATTTTTACAATGCTTGAAAACATAAATGCAGAGATGATTCTTCTTCTGGCTGGCATGACGAGAACTAAGGGTCACAGACTCAAAATGAGGGTTGGCCATTGAGGACAGAGATGAAAAAAATGTTTCCAGCTCTAAGGTAGTGACTTTTTGGCATTCACTACAAGAGGGCAGGAGAGGCTCAGTCGTTGCATGTATTCAAGATAACAATTGATAGACTTTTGGATATTAAGGGAATGAAAGGGGTGTGAGATTAGTGCAGAAAGTGGCACTGAGGTACAAAATCAACTCTGATCTGTAGCGCTGGAACAGGTGCAAGGGGCAAAATGGCCTATTTCTGCTTCTATTTCTATACAAGCGGGAAATGTGATGGAATACTCTGCATTTGCCTGTATGAGAGCAGTTTCAAGAAACTCAACACTATACAGGACATAGCAGCCAGCTTGATAGGCATACCGCCCACAACCATTCATTCATTCCACTAGTGACACACAGTGACAGCAGTTTGTCCCATCTGCAGAATGTACTGCAGAAACTCACCAAGACTCTAGAAAGCACCTTCTAAACCTACGACCTTTACCAGGTAGAAGGGCAAGGACAGCAAAAACATGGGAACACCACCAGCTAGAAGTTGTCCACCAAGCCACACATCATCCTAACTTGAAAATATATTTGATTCACTATCACTGGATCAAAATCCTGGAACTCTCTCCCTAATAGCTTTCAAGAAAGCAGCTCACCACCACCTTCTCAAGGGCAACTAGGGATGGACAATTAAATGCTGGCTCAGCCTGCAAAGCCCATATCCCTTGATATAAATTGATTATGTTCTTATGTAATATACAAAAAGGCTACTTTCTTTATTTTCATTTGCAGTTTACAGCAAAAAGACCAGATAACATCCTGCCTGTAGTTCTGCCCTTCAGAACCAGCCATGCCTCTGGTCAAGTTAAATAAGAACAAATAGGAGGAGGAGCTCCAAGCAAAAGCCCATCCTCAATAATGGTGCTGCCCACCACGTGAGTTGCTGAAACATTTGCAACTACCTTCAGCTGGAAATGTCAAGTGGTTGATCTGCTTTGACTATGTCTTGAGGTTGCCACCATCATGGAAATCAGTCAATGGCCAATTCGATTTAATCCATGTGATTTCAAGAAACATCCAAGAGCAATGGAAATAGGAAAAGCAAAAGGATCTGACAACTTTCCAGCTGATGTGCTGAAGACATGACTTCAGAAACAACCACACTTCTACCCAAACTGTGCCAGTCCAGTTACAGTACTGATGTTTACCTGATCAAGTGAAAATTACCCCGGTGTCCTCAAAAAGCACAACAGTTCCAAACCAGCTGATCACTACCCAATTAATCTACTCTCAATCATTATCAAAATGATAAAAGACATGATTAACAGTGCCATTAAGCGTCACTTACTCACCAATAACCTCCTCACTGTGCCCAGTATGTTTTGACAGGACAACTCAGCTCCAGACCTCTTACAGTCTTGGTTCAACTGTGGACCAAAGAGCATGGATTCCAGAGCATGGATGCCAGAGCAGAGGCCAGATTGCCCTTTATGTCAAGACAAAATTGACTGAGCATGGTGTCAATGTTAAAGACAATGAGTCTCATGGGTAAATACTCTACACCTTGCACAAAGTAAGATGGTTATGATGGAGACTTCAACCCTAGCAAAATGATGCAGGAGTTCCTCAGGACAGTGTCCTTGTTCCAATCATCTTTAGCTGTCCCATCAATGACTTTCCTCTTCATAAGCTGAGAAGGGATGATATTCCTTAATGACTACACGATGTTCAATAACTTTCCTTCTTCATAGGTGAGAAGTGATGATAGTCCTTAGTGATTGTACGATGTTCAATGTCATTCACAGCTGATCAGAATATAAAGCAACAATGCTTGCATGCAACAAAACCAGGATGATATCCACACTTGAGATGGATAAATAGAAAGTGGCAAGATGAGGGATTTGATGATAATGTTGTTGAATATTAAAGGGAAATGGTTAAATTTACTCTTATTGTATATTATCATTCCCTGACACTCGTGCAGTGTATTTGTTACTAGCCACTTATCCATCCAAGCCTCATTGTTGTCTGGGTTGCATGCTGCCATGAACCTGCTACATTATTGGAATAACAATGATTCAGCTCAGAACCTCAAGGGAATCAGCATCTCCACAGTCTTGATCATTGCTCCCATCCATTTTCCTCCTCCTGTTGTTGCATACCTGCTGGCAAGAAGTAATTCTGCATTGTGGCTAGGCTGTGAAAGCTGCAATAAGCCATCACTTTTTCCAAGGACTCTTTTTTCCTTGGGATATACTGGAGTGCTTTCTCAGTGGTTCAGGAGCAGAATCATTTCTTCTGAGAATGCCAGATGATTTTGCAGGTGACTACATGAATCTCATTGTGTATTCTGTTCTCATGCATGGAGTTCCCCTTGGAGGCAGGAGCCTGGTACATGGAGTTAGTTGTCATACCCTCTAGGTACCCATTGGTCTGGTGTAGAGAGCAGACACAGCTGGCTGGTATAAAATGCAAAGTGTTGTCTGAAGTCTGGATATCTGGCACCTGTCATTATGGTTTCCTTGGTGTGGTCCCAGATTGCAATTTTAACACAATTTTGCATTCTAAGATGGAGCCTCAAAAGTAACATGGATACTGTCGCTCACCCCCTGCACTATCAGGAAGCCTTCAACGTTGGCAACACTTTGATAAACCTACTCCCTACCTAAGAAGAATGAAATGAATTTGCTATCCATTGAACAGATGGGTTCAGTCATCTCCATGATGCAGCAGTGAACTGCATACTGATTCACATAACTAATGTTGCTGCCCTAACTTAGAATAGCCCTAAAGGAGCTGAGGAGAGAAAAGTGTACTGGCACAGTGACCGACACATGGCACAGCAGTGACTGGAACAAGTAGCAGATCTCAGTCACCACTTCCTTGGGGAGGTGGATTCTCCGAAGGCAATGCGCTGCAATCAGGCAGACGAGTAGCATCAACCCCCGGATGGTCTTACTGGCCAGAAATTGGCTTGGTATTTCTCTCAGTCACTTACTAAGATTCTGGAGGCCAGCTGGTATTTTAAACTAACAAAGGTATTTGAAGAATTTATTTTGTAAAAAATTCCATTTTTTTTAAACGAGAGACTGACAGCTTCTGGGAATTTCTGCACTTAAAGTTTATAGTAACTAACACTGAGAAGTTGGTCACGTGTTATTATCATAGAGTGCAAACTCAACATTATATGAGCTACATTTGTTACAGTATGCTTTCCCTCTCCTCCTGCTGACTCTTCTGCTGAGTTGCCTGATTCTTTAGGCCCTTTCCTCCTCCTCATTGCATGGGATGCACAAAGAAACAGCTACCAATCCAACCATTTCTGAAAGCAAAGGTGGATGACTAAACTTATAACCTGAAATCCAAACCCAATCCCAGCTTTAGTTGTCAGAATGTGCCCTTCTTACTCAAATGAATAGACATACTTCTGAATGAACTGAATTATCAACAAACCTGCACATTCTTAGTAATTTCTTGAAGTAGAAACATTTGCAGGGGGTTGGGGGGAGTAAGAAGATCTCCAATTACTAAATGCTGGGCTTTCCATGCACGACAAACACATTGTATTAGCTAAATAACTGTGACCCCTTACAGCAGAGCCAGCCTCAAATCAGTGTTTCAAGAGGATTGACAACACTGATTGTCCACTTCTCATTTATTCAATGTGCCATTGTGCTAACCAATTTCCTGAGTAATGTGTGATTTGCCAAAACCATACATTTACAACCCGTGAAAGAAGTTGGAAAGAAATCAATAACCTATACACAGTTCAAGTGTTCTGTTTGATCTCCACACATACAATGAATTTGTTGCTCTGAATTCATAGCTCAAAAACACATTTGGGCTATAACATTGTTTATGCCCCACAAAAGACTCCTCCCACACAATTTCAGCGACTACTATGAATAGATCTTTCAATTCTCTTCTCCCTCTCAATATATCTGTACTATTTTACTCAGCTATTCCATATGGTAATGATCTCTACATATTAATGACTCTCTAGCTAAAAAGTTTGGCAGGAAGGTAACAGCAGATCTTAGGCAGTTAGAATATTTGGGAGCCTATTGGAGTGGTCTAAAATACCAAGGTGAAGCAAGCTATCCAGAATAAAAACCTAAGATTATTAAAATATCTGCACAAGCAACAGATGACTCAGTGATCTGTATGTTTACTGGACTGATAGCAAAGTCTAAGTAAAGATTAAAAAATAGTCATTATTTACCATGATAAATAATGGAAAGACAAATTATTAATGATTATTTTAATCTAAATTTCTGATAGCTCTATCAGTAAAATGGTTCTCTTTTCTCAACTCTTCCTGTTTAAAAAAAACATTCCTGTATCTCTGGAATCATATTTATTACCACCTATTGCATTGAAATTGTGAAACAGCAAAAGAACACATCACTTTTGACTTACCAGATCAATTAGCTTGAGTACACATTACATTTTTTTAGTCAAGAACTCTGCTGTCGAAAATCTGTGTTTTACTTCGCAATATCCCATTATTATGACCTAGCATACAGAGTATCACATGAAACTGTGCTATTAATGTGAGTTGGCTCAGGGTTCAGAACACTCAAGCTGTTCGAGTTGAAGTGTAAAGAATCTGACACTGTAGCTCCAGAGCTATGGCATGCCAACTTTCAACTGCAATTTGATTCTGACAGATAAGAACAGCAGAGGGTCAGCTGATACACATAAGTAGAACTGAAATGGGTAACACGGTAAACAGACCATATTTCAGATTTGGAGATGTTATTTTCTATGCAAAGGAAAATAAAACGAGCAATATTTAGTTATAGTGTACTGACTAATAGTTTAGTCAGTTTATATCATATTGCAGTATTAGCCATTCTACAATATTAAATTGCCATTGATTTGCTATTTTTATTGCCCGTTAGCTGCTAACACATAGTTCAGGCATTTTCTACAGTACTATACTTCAGAAATATGTTAAAGTTTTAACATTGTGAATCACATAAAAAGGTTACTTGTTAAACTCCACAGATCACATGAAATTAATTCTTCACCACTTGTTCAATCTCATGAAAGGATTTCAATTTAATTTCTCTTTAAGATTGTAGGTAATCAAATGAATTTCATTGTAGTTCTCCATTCTTTCCTTTAAAAAGGCAATTAAGTTTAAAAACACAGCATGAAAAAAGTCAGGCACAGAAACAGTCATTTTGGCCCACCGCATCCCACTGACCTCTTTGATTATCTACACTAATCCCATTTGCCCATACTAGGTCTGTTTCTTGCTATACCTTGACTATTCAAGTGCCTGTGTAATGTCTCTTAGAGCAATAAGCAGCACTCACTCACCAGCAACCTGCTCACTGATGCCCAGTTTGGTGTTTTGCCAGGATCATTCCATTCCAGTCCTCCTCATAGTCTTAGTTCAAACATGCACCAAAGAGCCGAATTCCATATGTGAAATGAGAGTGACTGCCATTGACATCAAAGCATGATCTTATCAAGTTGAACTTAAAGAGCTCTGGTAAAACTGGACAATGGGCAGCAAGAAGAAAACACTCAACTGGCTGGAGTCATCTGCTTCATCAATGACCTCCAATTCATCAGAAGACCAGAAGCGGGAATGTTTGCTCAACATTCCATTCACAGTGTCTCATTAGGTGAAATAGTCTATGCCTGCAACAAAACACAGACAACACTCAGGGAAGGCTGAGAAGTGGCAAGTAACATTTGTGCCACAAAACTGGCAGTCAATGACCACTTCCAACAAGAGAGATTCTAACCATTTCCCCTTCATATTCAATGGCATTCCCATCACTAAGTCTACTACCATCAACATGAGTGTGAATCATCATTGACCAGAAACTCAATAGGACCAGCCACGTACATATTAAGACAACAAGAGTAATCAGAGGCTGGGTAGCCTACAGGGAGTGACTCATTTCCCGACTCTCCAAAGCCTTTCCATCTTCTACAGGGCAGAAGTAAGGAATGTGATGGAATACTCTACGTTTGCTTGGATAAGTGAAGCTCTGACAATTCTCAAGAAACTCAAAACCATCCAAGGACAGAGCACCCAACTTGACTGGCACCTTACTAACCACACTAAACATTCATTCCCTCTACCACCAGTGAACAGTGGCTGCAGTGTGTGCCACTAATA
>JARFYF010000012.1:18909644-18926332 GCA_030265395.1 Rhina ancylostomus | reverse complement strand
TGACCTGCCTGTAAGTCCTGCTATAAATGAAAAAATTATTGTAAAATCAATGTTTGCTAGAGATCTCTATCCAAAATATGTTATGTAATATTGTGACTTATTGCAAGCTCCTTGAGGATTCTCTTGTCTATCTACAGTCCATGCTTAATGGATATAATGGCCCTTTTTTGCTTTGTTGTACAAAAGTTGTTTAATTATCAGCAGAAATCCTACATTGTGTTTTCAGATTTGTGGTCAATTTAGTAAAAGCCTCGTACATTTTTCCTTTTTAACTTTCCATTCCACTCTCCCACCAAAAATTTAAACTAGTGTATTTTTAAAATTTGATAATATTCTTTCTGAATTGGAGATGTATTTAAATATGGAAATATTGAAAATTTAGGGATGCATCTTAATACCTAGTTTGCAATGTTTTATTATGATTCTTAGATGGAGTTGAAGGTCACTGAAGATATCTGTATAAACGTTGCAGAATCGAGCAGTGACCGTGTCCCCAATATCTTGTGTTACAGTATGTCAAGTTGTGATCTATAAAGGGAGGGAAATGTCATTATTCCATCCGAGCTCTGTGTGGATGGGTTTTCAGTATAACCAGTGACCATTCTTTTAAATTAACCTGTCTCCCTCTTTCTATTTTTGTTCTATTTGTGTTCACTTTGGTACCTGGGTAACTTGAATTGGGATTAATCCTCTACTTTTCTCAAACCAGGGAGCAGATCAAGATTGGTGTCCATTTCTTACTGAGTTCAGATTAGGCTATACAAACAGTAAACTTAACATTTTTTCCCAAAACCACCTTGTGCTATAAACAACATTGCTACCTTGAATTATACTGGTCCAACTAGAGGGACATTCACGTTCAGGATTTAAGCATTTACTGTACGAAGGAACTGGATAAAAGTGTGGCTGGTGCTGGTTTCCAAGTTTAAAGAATATTTGTACTTGGGGAAACGCATCCTTTGAGACGCTGTCCAAATATATAAAGCAAGGAGAAGGTTAATGGCATCTACACCAGTAAACAAAAATGTTGGTCTTCATCCTTGTGTGAAATGTGAAGAGTATGTCTGGAAGTTTAGATATGTTTTGTGAACTAGTGGGCTTAATATATTTGATAACGTGCAACACAGGAGGTTATTACTGAAGATTTGGCCTTGTGCGATTTGAGTGTTGAATTGAATGTGAGTTGAAGATATACCCAGCATAAAATGCCTGCAGCACCACAGCAGCTGGCAAATCTATCCCTATCTGTACGGCTGGTCTCCCAAGTGCTCGTTCATCCGTATGTAGTATCCATAAGTTGGGTATTCTTAACCCGGGAAGGACCTATAGGATGAAAACTTTTCTGTAAAAAAGAGACTTGTGAATCTTGGCATTTGATTAGATTTGGGCATCCATTAACATTACTCTCAAAATTGACATCCAGAATATAGATTGCAAATTAGGAAGCAAAATGGTACATTGGAGAAAAAGTAAAAATGCTATACTTATAATGGGGGTTTCAAGACTATATCTGGAATAAATTTTTGTTTTGATCTCCTTGCCAAGGGAGGATTTACTGAGGGAGGGTGTCATCAACAATAATATCAATAAATATGATAAGGCATTTCAAAGATCACCTAAAGGTGAGATGTAAGGGACTTTCACAACTTTGGAGATTGGCAGCTAATGACAAAGTAAGCAACGTTAGAGCAGCTGAAATCATAGATGCCCAAGAGGTCAGAATTGAAAGAGCACACTTATCTCACAGGTTTCAAGAGATGGAGGAAATTACAAAAAAAAAGCCAGTTCTTGCAGTACATGAAATAAATTGAAAATGAGAATGGAATTTTTAAAATCAGTGTAGGTTAATTTGCACAGGAGTGATTGATAAATAAAGATTTTATTGAGGGTAACAGTAGCAGTGTTTTGAATTATGCCAGATTTACCGAAAATAGACTGAAGGTGACAAGCAGAGAGTTATCAAATCTAGAGTTAACTGAGGCAAGGTTGAGCATTTCAGCAGCAGATGAACTAAAGCAGGGGTGAATTTAGGCAGCGGTATTAGAAGACAAACATAAAAATGGGAGCAGATGTGAAGTTCATAGTTCATCACTGAGTCAAATATGACACCAGTCAAGTTGAGCTTAAGAATATTGCTAAGGAGAAGGATGGATCTAAAGAAGTAGAGGGACTTGAAAACACAAGCTTTGGTGTTTCTAATATTTGGTTGGAGGAAATTGAGTTGACCAGGACTGATTGTTGGACAAGCAGTCTGACAATTTGGAGATGGTGAAACGGTTAAGAAATGTGATGCTGAGATGATATTGGCTGTCGTAGCACAGTTGTAGACATTGATGCTGTGTTTGATGACAATCTGCGGAGACTGAAAAACAGCACGTAGATAAGAAAGGGCCAATGTATTATCCTTTTTGGGAGGCAAATACACCAGACTTAATAGTGAAGGAACATGGCAGGTGATTCTTTAGCAGTGATTGACTAGATAAGAATGGAACCAGCCACCCAGCTGGATGACTGTAGAGATGCTTTGGAGGTAGGGTAATTGTTTAAGAATTGGTGGTGTGTGGAGAAATGCTGGCTTCTTGAGAAGATTGTACTTTCACATTACAATGCCTCCAACTGGGCAGATAAAGATCTGCATATTTGCTGTGACTTACATGAGCTATATGTACGTGCAAAGCAGCAATCTGTTCCTGGGTAGCATCTCTGTGCTCTGAGGGAAGTGCAATGTGTTGCCAGCTAACAGCAATCTGTTCTTCACTAGCATTTCTCAGCTCTTCTATAACTGCAGTCTGCTCCTGGTGACAATGAGCAGAACTCTGATGGGATTAGCTTGATACTCCATGAGGCCTTTGTGGAATAACAACCCAATTCAGCAGTGGAAGAGTTGAGACTATTTGCAGCAAAGATTATAATATTTCTAGTGCCACATGAATTCCTCTGTGTAGCTGCAGATGGACTCTTGCCATTTCAAAGAGTACAATCTTTTAGCCTAGCCAGATAATATACCAAACCTTCTGTGGTGCATGCATTTCATATTTTGCTGAACTCTGTCCATATTCCAAAACTTCTACAGCAGATTAGAATGTGGAAACTCCATCTGACAAACCAGCCCAATGGCCCACTTTTGTACGACTGCGGCTTACTCTTGTTGAGTGTCTTGTGAAATGTGATCTTTCAACCTAATCTCTTCTGCCCTTGTGGTGCTTCTATTTGAGTTGCTGCCTTGTGGTATCAGGCATAATGATACAATGTGTGCTTCATCCTTGAATTCATCCTCCTGCTCCTCCATTGCTGCTACTGCTGCTTCTTCTTACTCTCACCTTGGCTATTGGAGGTGGGTGGAAATATTGAAACTGGTTGGGTCTTTGGAGAGTCTGCAATGATAATGGCGAAAGCACAGCTTTGCTGCATTCCTGAGCCTATAGTGAAAGTGGCCAGCATACCCATTTCAGGGAGGGAGGGGTGACGAGGAACCATGAGATAATTGAATATCCGAGAGATTCATGACTTGGAAAATCAAAAAAAAACACGGGATGCTGAAAATCTGAAATAAAAACAAAGTACTGGAGATGATTAACAGGACAGGCAACATCTATGGAAAGAGAAGTGGTGTTTACTTCTCAGGTCGAGACCCTTCAACAGAAATGGAAAAGGGAGAAAACAAATTAGTCCACAGTAGCAGAGGCTGGGGAAGAGATGGGTCGAATAAAGGGAACATCTCTGACAGAGTGACATCAAATTAGTTAATGTGGTAATTAGAATCAGATTATGCTGCTTTGTCCATGCTTATGATGATAATAGCCAGGCTGCAGGGCATGTCCAACAGAAGGAGAAAAACTCAGTGCAGAAATGGCCAATACCAATGCACACAGATAAAACAAGGGAGCTACCTAAAGTTGAAGGTTTGACATCGAGTCCAGAAGGCTGCAACGTGCCAGACAGCAGATCAAGGATAGTTCCTCACGCTTTTGTTAGGTCTTCTTGTAATAGTGCAGCTAAATAGCCAAAGGTGATCCTCTCCAGAGGTGCCCATCATTTATAGCGGGTGAGGCCATTGTTTCTTGCAACTTGGACAGGAAGACAAAAGGGAAACGTTATTTCATTGGAATAGCTTGAAATAATTGTTTTACACTTGTGAATTGTGTTGACTGAACAATGCAGCACTTCAATCAGTACTCCAATTACAAATCAAATGATCTTCAGTCAAATTTTGTGTACATATTTTTTAAAAAATTATTTTATTGTACTATTTTCTGCATTGATTCTTACGTGTTACATGTTCAGTTATCAGGACAAACAAAAGTACTGCATGTGAGGACAGGGATAATTCTGATTTTTTTTTTCCCCCTGCTATATTTAACTGCTGGTTAGCAAAACTGATGTTCAAAAGTAGTTTTGAAGCACAATTAACATGTACTTTGTATGTATTCTGTTACTGTGAGCAATTTGGACTGATAAAACTGGGATTGACAGACAAAACCTACAAGCATTTGATTGTGAGCAAATTTGGTTATTTATGAATTGGATCAAATAGATCATTTGATTTTCATTGCCAATTGTTAGAATTTAAACTGATTTTTGGAATGAAACTATAATGAAATTGAAATAATGGGCCAATATTTGCTTCTCATTTCAGGTTGCAATAACCTGTGGATTTTTTTTTTACATTGTCAGATTTAATTCAGTTATTCATGATCATACTTTGATAAATGACACTTTGTAAATCTAATGAAGTTTAGCTCTTTAATGTTTTACTGAATATTGTAGTGATTTAAGAGCTGATAGTTATTACTTCAGCTTCTTTATAGAGAAAAGTAAGTAAATAGTATTGAGCTTTGATGCACTTAAGTTGTCAGTTTTAAATATTTGGTGAAGAGACCATAAAATTGATTTTGTGTAATTATATTTTGATTATTTACTCTAGTTGAAATATTTTGTTTTATATGGGGAACAAGGGTTTAATGCAAAATACCAAAGGTTAGTGTGTAAATTTTTCATAACACCATGAAGCTTCAAACTTTTCAAAGGGATCCTGAATTAACAGCTGTAACCATGCTTTAGTGCATTGGATTAGAAAGTTTTTGATTGGCTTTACATTTACAGTGACAGCTTCGTCAAACATGAATGTCTCCCACAGCCTCTAATGTAAAGGTAGCTGTGTAACATTTTGACCTGTGCATGACTAAATATTAGCTTTGGCACTTATTAATCCTGGTGGAAAAGGGATCATTTGGTTATGAAGTGAAAACAGAAATGCATGTTAATGTAGTAATAAAAAGTAGCATTCAGAGATGTATGAAGGCTTTGAAATGTACTCAGACACTCAAGGGGATATTGGGATACAGGGCTGTACATAAGACATTTAGAATCTAAGCTTCTGGTGACCTTGCATAGTAATATGATATCTCCCAAGCAATAGTTGAAAACAGAAGTGTCCAAATGATATGTTTCAGAATAGTTCTGTATTGAAGGAAAAGTTTGTAATAGTATTGCATTTTACCTCCATGAAATGAATTGGGTTGAAATTTTGCATTCTTATGGTAACAATCATTTTGTAAACTGAAATATATTTCTCATTTTGTTCCCAACTTAAAATTGGTGTCCTTATGATATTTCTGTGTTTCTTCAACTTTCTTCCTGTCTTACCCTGAAGATGTTGATACATGCATGTATAGCCAGAATCTGCTGGATTGGGCCCATCTTCACAATCTGCCCCCGAGCTCTCCTGATGTCTGCATTTAAAGTATTGCAACCTGTGGGTCTAGTTTGCTTCCAGGCCGTGTTCTGCAATTACCCATGCAGCAGAGTAGTTGAGCACACCTCTTGCACTGGATCCTTGGATCTTGCCCCAGGATGACTTTAATAATCTCAAAAAAAAATCCTTTAGCCATTTTTAAATAACTCTTGTAATCAGAGACATTTTTAAAATGTTGAAATAGACCAAATTCAAAATGTCCAGCTGCAGGACGAAGATCCACACCTGAACTCACTGAATCCAGTATTGCATCTGGAGATCAAATCCACTGACATTTGATCTCCATTGCTTTCTAGGTTTCCATCTCAGTTTAGTGCAATTCAAGCTACTGTAGTTTCATTGTGCCCTAGTAATGTTTCCCGTACTTTGTTGCATTTTTGTGCAGGTGTCTGAAGTCTGTTTCTTTGCTACACCAAGGGTGGGCCATGAACTTCCTGCCACTGATGGATTAAATTTCATATTTCCAATAGATAATGTACCTGGTCTTCCACCCACAATGAAACTTGTGTTTCTAGCTCTGTTTTACAGATTTTTTAAAATTGTTACACATATTTTGTTGCTGTTTGGCATCTCCTTGCAATGTCAGTTACTTTTTTAAAACTTGTAAAATCAAATAGAGAATAAAAAAGTTTAATCATGATTTAAAAATTTAAAAAAACAACAGCTAGAATACTTAAAGCACTTTTAAGTATTAAAACAAAAGAACCTGCGTTCTCCTTGTCCCTTCCCCTGTGATGAGTGGCTCTTGTCATAAAGGGCTGCAAGGATGTGCCCGGCGATTTGCAGGCAAGTCAGTTTTAAAGCAAAAGGCAATGAGGTATTCATTCAATGAACCATTCGATGTACTCATTCAATGAACCAGCAAGCCATAAATGGCTGAATTGTCTTTTTCTGTGATGTGACATAAAAATAGGTTAACCTTTAGCATATTTGATCACATTAAAATTCCAAAAACTTCTGAACACTTGCTAACTTTCTAGCAAGGTGGTAGGTCAAGTTTAGAATACTAGTTTGGAATCAATTGCACTTGTATGTACCAACCTTTAGAGAGAGTATCAAGACCATGATAAGGATGTAGAGGAGAGTTACCAGAATAACATAGGTAATTCACTCATGTAGGCTAGAGAAACTAGGATTCTAATGAGAGAGAGCAAAGATTTAAGCACCTGGATTGAGTAAACGAGGATTAACTCTTTTCATTGACAAGATGATCAGGAAACAGCAGACAGAGTTTTGAAATAGTTAGCCCATGGAAAATTGTTATAATATTGAATGTACTGCCTGAAATAATGGTGGATGTAGTTTCAGTAGTCATGAGCAACTACAGCAAAATGCTGCAGAGTTCATGCTTTACAGGACAGCTAACCAACCTATTCCTTAATGAAAGCCTTAAGAATACAGAGTTCAGGGTGAGCTTGTTCTCTCTGTCAACAGTGATGCAAAACAGAATTCAAACCACAATTACTATAGACTTAGAAATGTTTCTGCTTAAAGTCTTGCAAGATTTTAAAATGTCCAGCAACATTTGATAAGAGAGATGGTAAGTTGTGTGTCACACTCCAAAAATGGTGCCTTTACTAAAATTACCAATACAAAAAAAACTTGTAAAATTATATTGCCAAACAAAAGTGAAAGAGGTGCTATTAATTACTTGTGAAATGTGAGGTGGCTATATTTAATGTTGATGTTATAATCTTTCAGTTGCTTGATAGTATATAGGTCAGTAACCTCTGTGCAATTATTTACAACAGATGTTGGATATTATTCACAAATTTAATGCAATGTTTTCGTAACTCCTGTGCCTTTACAAAGGAATGTCTGCTGTATTTTATATAGACACTACCAAATTTCAGATAGATCACATCAGGTAACTTTTTTTCTGAAAATAGTGTCTTTGGCACAGTTCAGTGACTTAAAAGGTTATACACACTGACTACCAATTAACAGTGATAAACTTTTAACTCCTGGGTGCCTGCTGACGTCAGACTTTTACTCCACTGGCGCCAGGATTTCCTTAAATAGCTTATTCGACAAATAGATCTCAAGATCTTAAATGTAACAATTTTTAGAAACAAATTTCAGTATTAAGTTCACTTATCTTTGGAAGTAAATTGTTTAAAGGTTTATGACACTAAGCTGGTAACAGATTGTAGATATTGGTAGTTTATCATAAAGGAAGAAATGACACCTAACAATTACAAAGCATTTATAATGGAAAGTGGCATTCCATTGTTTACCTCTTCGATCTTGTTGAATACCTGGTTTTACTGTACAGCTATGAAGTGAAGATTTCTTTATTTTTAAAACTGAATACAGCCACAATTCACACTGTAAGAAAGTGAACTTAGACAAAATTTTAATTATGACATGGTATTGAGCCTGTTAATGGGCCTGAATTTACTGCAGAGAGATACCATAGTATTGAACCCTGACAGCAGAAATCATCAATGGGTAAATGATCCAGGAAATTATGGAGAAGGCAAATTTCAGTGCTATGACTGGTAACTTTTTCACTGCTAGTCTGTCCAAACTTGGCAGAAGGACCCATCACTCATTACAGCATGGTCACCAAGGATAATCAGACTTTTATTGGATTTAAACCATTATATATTCCTCAACAGTATGGTTGGAGAAATAATGACGCGAGTGACCTGGTAATGACTGATAATTCTGTAGCTGCCATCGTCCTTTGCCATTACCAGTTTCCATGACTTATTCACTGGAGTGGGGAGAGGATAGTGGGGAAACAGGTGGATATGTATTGAGGGGCAAGCCTGCCTATCTACCAAAGCCATAGATGACGCAAACAGTAGTGCGCAGGAAATGTACAGTCATATACCAGTAACACTTTCAGTGTGTGTACAAATCTGACAATGGACTAAATACTTTCAGATAAAGTGCCAAAAGGTTGTAGTAGACTTCTGTGTAGTGTATAATTTTGTTTTGCAGTAAGAACTTGACTCAATCGTGGCAGATGATATGGCTTTTGAAGTAGATGATCTTAGCCTGCATGTCTTTTGAGGGGGGTGCAGTAGGAGGATGGTTGGAGGGGAGTAGTGTTTTCATGGGAGAAGGTGGTAATGGAGATTGGTCACCTTATCCCTGCTCCCCCAGATTTCACCAGAGGTGCATCAGGAAGTATGGACTGAGATTGTGGAATGATCCCTATTATGACTAGGGCACAAAGAACAATAAATTTAAGCAAATAATTAAACTTTTATTAAAATCAACAATAAGCAGAAAACTATTATTGAATGTACAGAGGAAAAATAGTAAGCACTTGTTAAGGAAACTAAACTAGGAACCTATGTATCTAGCAGTTGGATAAAGAAGGTGAGGTCCATGCTCCTCTACGTTCTGTGGAAAAGAAGATGTAGTGATAGTAGAATTAACTTTTATAATCTTTGAAGAAGGTACTTTTAACAAAAAAAATTTAGATTGGTTTAAGTGAACTTCTGACATTGCCGTTCACTTAATTTCCAGAGTCATACTTCAGTCTGAGTTTATTCCCAGGTATTTCATATGACATGTACTTGGCAAACCATTGGATGCATTCCAGAAAATTATGGTGTAAGTAGTGATCAAAATGAATGGAGGGTGTCTGGGATGGAGAAGTGGGTAGTGTGAGGGAAAGGGGCTGAAAAGTTCAAACAACAGTGCTGTTTCCAGCAAATTCAAGATCCCATATATAAAAACAATATTTTTCAACAACACTTTTATTGTTGTATTTCCAAAAAGTTAATTGAATTGTTAGATCTTAAAACTTTAAAATATTTGAAACCCAAAAAGCAAATTGATTCTCTAAAAGTGTGGTGATTTTAATAATTGAAATTTATCACCAACATCAAACAGTTCATGTGGATGGTTTGCATTTGTGGGGGGAGAATAAAAGTACTGTTGTACGTTGCACAAACTGCCCAGACTCTCTATCCAGGATCCCCTCCTACCTGCATTTTAACTGCTTGTCCTAGGCCCTACCCCTAGACAATCAAATCCTTAGACCACGAATGAGCTGCCAAAGCCTGTGTAAAAAAAAAAGTGTTTGTAACAGGTTTAAAATGTCTTTGGTTGGCAGGGGCATTTGAAAACTATTAAAATAGAATTAATCAATTTAAAGAAATTATTGATAAGATTATTTAAAGAAACATAAAACATTAACAAATAATTAAACCAAGGAAAATACTAACATACTCTAAACTTTTCCCACAGTATCAAATAATCCTATTCAAATGAATAGTGCCTTTGTTCCTATACAGGTCTCTTTTTGATGTATTGCTAAGAGCCAGATCCAAACTGCATCTGAACCCCTTCTTGAGAGAGTCTCTGCTCCATGGTAACAACCAATCTTTAGGAAGCCTTGGACTTTGGGTGCACATGCTTGGAGGACTAAATTGTTGTCGGTTCCCTTTTGGAACTTCTGGCTATCAGTCAGCAATGATTCAGCACAATAATTTGTTTTCTATTCCATAAACTTCAACTTTATCAAAAGGCTTTTTAAAGGGAACTTTGTCAAATCTCATGTAATATCTATTGACTAGACTCTTTCCCCCTCCCCATAATTAAGTCACCTGTTGAGTTTATTAGGCATTACCTTTTGTTTTACAAGGTGTTCATTCAACCTCAATTACTCTAATTTCTCACTATTAGATGTCGGATGCTTGTTGATTTTTAATTGTATTCTGTCTCAACTCAATGAATTTATGAGATATGGATATTGTAGCAGTTAGAATCTAATTTTTTTTTAAACATGGTGATTTTAAATTATTTATAGCTTTTTTGTTTTAGTAGTTGGATTTTTTAAAAGGTTGCATAGGTCTTTATATTCCAATTAAAATAGGGCAATTTTGTATGTTCCATCCAGTTATTTTACCTATTAACAGTATTCTGTTTTGCAATTATTTTTCTTACCAAATCTGGAAAAGATCTCAAATTGATCAGTGGTAAATTGATTGCATTTAAGGTTAAAGGGACTTAAATGTGAAAGGTGGACTTGAACAACTATGCTTGGGAACTGCATGGTCTTATGAAGTGTAGGGTAGTCATTAACTGAATGCAATATGAATAACATGTAAGGTTAAGAATTTGAGTGTGTAATTAAGAGCTGAGGAGTAGTTGATACTCTTAAGCCCAACAGTGGTTTTTCCTTGAAGCTCAGAGCTTCAGTATTGTCCAGAATTTTTGTTAATAGTGCAAGTTGTTTTAGTGTTTAAAAGGAGGTTGGGTATCCTGTAGAATTTAGAGAGAAAGGGATGTGCCCAAAAGCTCTGAGATCAAGGCAACCCCGATGATCCACAGAATAAGGATCCAGCAAGTAAAATATAATTTGCTACCTGTGAACGTAAAAACACAAATTGTCAGAATGATGGCACCTTGCTGCAGGAGCATGGTGATGTGGAGGAGAGTGCCGAAGATTCAGAAATTGGGGTCCTTCAAATAGAATGAAAAGTCCCACGTGGTAAAAACGTTAGGCATTAGCTCAAACTGATGTTCAGGTGGTGGAAGGGTGGTAGTAGTGGATCCAATAATTGTTGATCCCGGTGTGGACCACAATGTCAAAACAATAGGGGAAAATATCCAGTTTGGAGCATATCAGAAATTGTATGAAAGAAGAGGATTTCATGGGTGAAATCCCTGAATCATTTACCTGAGTAATATGCAAATTGACACAAGGAGAAACTTTTTGGGGAGGTAAATGTGTAATTTGAGTAGTAGCATGGTTTAATTCTAGAACAAAACAATCCACTACTGGGCTCCTGCAGAATCATACTGGGATCGTGGTCTTGCAGTTAGGTAGGGCATTTGCAAGAACTTTGACAGTAACTGGGGTGAGGGGTCCTGGAGGAAGGGAGGGGGGAAATAAAGAAGTAGTCCTAATGTAAACCTAAGAGAGGAATGTGGAGTATTAGAAATTATGAAAATCTAGACTCTCCAAGATATTTGCACTGCTGTACTTTTTGTTCATCCAAATTTGAATTCACCACTATCAATAACCAAGTCTTCAGCATCCAAGGTCTTGCATTCTGGAATTCCCTTTGATATTTTCACTTTTCCACCTCTGTTTCCTTCTTTATTGTGTTCTTCGCAACCTGCCTTTACTGATTTAAGATTTTGGTAATCTATCCAAGTACTGTGTGGCTAGCATCATTTTTTGTTTCTCTTGTGAAGCATCTTGGGACATAATTACTTTGTTAGACATCTTATACACATGGAAATTCTCTTTTCTGTTTAGGATGTTGATTTTTAATGGGACACATGTGCCTTTAAATTGAATTCATCTCCATGGAAAACTTCAGTTGATCTGGCTAGATTCTTTCTACAAAAGCAGCTTTCCAGTCCCTGATTGGTGTGGGTAGGGTCGTGTTGTGGATACAAGTAAACTGTTAAATAAAGTAATTCAATTTAAAAGCCTGTGTAATATATAAACTTTGTACATTTAGTGTTCAGATCAGTTATATTGTTGCAATGTTGTACATAATAAATTATAAGAGCTGGGAAATTAAGTTTTACATTTATAATAGAATATATCTGTTATATGGATTGTAAGTATGGTAATCTACATTACTACTAAGTATTAGTTTTCATTAAGGCTAGAATTAATTTGATTTTTTTTCCCCCCTTTTTTTCCATGCAATGAATGTCGATTTATTTCAACGCAGTATACGCGATTCCTTTGTCAGTCTCCACTCCAGGTAAGATCCACTTTACATTTGTTGGTATGTTTTTTGAACTTTTTATAATTTGAGAAGCAAAAGCAAACCCAAATATATCAACTTAGCCTGTTTAAATAATCATTTGCAATTTACTGTTTTAGATTGTAATATGTTATATTAATGAAGCTTTAAGCTGTGAGTTCAGTGTTTTTAAAACAGAATTGGTATTATTGGCAGAAGATAATCGAACTAGCATTAATGGTTATTTCAGATTTTGTCAAATACAGTATGTCTTTGAGTCAATACTCAAAACTACATCTGTTCTTAAAAATATAATGCAATATTTGAGTGGGTTCATGTACCTAGATTTTGCTCTAAGACTCTCATCTTGTATGCACAATTGCATGATTGCGATCTTTTACACTGATTTGAATGAAGATAAAAAGCAGCACTGTTTCTAAAACAAATCAGAACAACTTTAAGGTGGCTGAAGCAGATAATGCTTCACAGCTGTATGTGAACATATTTTGACTTTAAGTGTTGAGAAATGTTGGTATCTGGAGGAAAAATGGTGACAAAGGTGATAGAGTATGGAAATAGGCCCTTTGACCCATCTGGTCCATGTCGACTGAGACACCAATCTAGCCTAGTCCCATTTGCCCACGTGTGGCCCATAACTCTTTAAACCTTTCCTATCCATGTTCCTCTCCAAGTGTCTTTTAAATGTTGTTAGTGTACATGCCTCAACCACTTCCTTGGACAGCTCATTTCATACATGGACCACCCTCTGGGTGTAAAAGTTGCCCTTGGGTTCCTATTAAATCTCTCCCTTCTCATTCTAGACCTATGCCCTCTAGTTCTTAATTTCCCAACACTGGGGGAAAAAGACTGCATTCACCCTATCTATGCCCCTCTATAACATCTCTCCTCATTCTCCAATAGTCCAATCAATCAAGTCCTAGCCTGCTCAACTTCTCTCCATAATTCAGTCCCTCAAGTCCCAAAAACATGCTCATAAATCTCATCTGTACTTTTTCCAACTTAATGGCATTTCCTGCAGCAGGATGACCAAATGATATACCCTTATCTGCAAAGGATCTTGGATCTTTTCTCTATTATCTTTCACACTTTTTTTTTCCTACCACTTTTTTCCCACTTCGTATCTCCACTGTGGTCCCAATGTTCTTCAGTCTGGTTTCATGTATCAATTATTCTGGCTGAAAATTGAGACCAACATTCTGACAGGGATCCAAAGAAAATTATTGGTGGTTGTGAATATTTCAGTCAACTGTTTTTATTTCCTTTTGCTGTGTGGTTCGTGACATAAATGCAACAAAACCCAGAAATTGTAATATTCTCCATTTCTGTGCACTGGTGAAATATTGTTGCATACAATCCAACATACAGGCATGCGCTTTGAATTTTATTAGTTCTATCTTAGTCCTGATGTAGTTCTCTTTATAAAAATGCTTGTACACTAGGTGATGATTCAGGAATGAATTGTTAATAATTTTGCAGAAACTTAACTACATCTGTTGATGTATCAGATCTAAAACCACAGTGCATGCTTAATAAATAAATGTATTTAGGTGTGATCTCTTTAACATGGTAGCTTGCAATATGGCTTTACATAATTTACAAGTTCACCACTAATTTCTTGTTGCATAGCCAGGGTTATTGAAGGTTAAAACACAATCCAAATCAGTAGCATCCATATCTCTTTTCTTCCCCCTATTGATTCCCACATTCTTCAACTTCATATGAATCCCCCTCTGGTTTTTTGTTTGTTTATAAACTTCTCTATTTTACTCTATCTTTTCCACCTTCGCCCAGTTGCCTCCAGTTTCATGCTCTTCCCTAACTTACAAAAAACAAGGCAAAGCGCTGAAACAAATAATGTTGAACTTTAATGTTGTCATTAGACAACATTAAAGACATTGACTTGCAGAAAAATGGACAAAGTTGAGGCACCGAATACCAGAAAATCCTGTGATCTGTGAAATTGATAGCTGTTGATTTATTTATTGACTTTGATTTGGCGTCCTTGCCTCTAATCTGTTCTCCGATAGCAAACAAAGGCAAATTACCTGGAAATTTAAATGTTTAATACTGCTTTTCCAGAGTGGAGTGCTAGAAAATCTATTTTTTTTTCCTGAAGTAAAAGAAAATGATGATCCATTTTAAATATATAGAAGGGGGAGGAGTAGGCCATTCAGTCCTTCATGCCTGTTCTATCAATCAAGATTATTTACCTCAGTGACATTTTTCTGCACCATTCTTCTATTAATCAGTTCCCTTAATATCTAAAAATATTTTGATCTCAGCTTTGAATATAGTCAGTCACTGAACCTCCACAGCCCTCTTGGATATTGAATTTCAAACATTCACCAGCCTTGAGGTGCAGAGGTTCCTTCTCACTTTTGTCAAGAATGGCTGATCAGTTATTTTGAGATTGTGACCCCTGGTTCTAGACATCCCAGCCAGGGAAAACAACAACTTCACATCAACCAAATGACGAGTGTTAAGAATTTCGGATGTTTCAATGAGATCACCAATTGTGCTTCTACACTCCAGTACAGGCTTTATCTGCTTAATGTTTGCTCAAATGGGGGGGAAAAAATCTCCTCATCCGAAGAACCAATCTGATGAATCTTTGCTGCACTCACTTGCAGGAATTCTTCCTCCGACAAGGAGACTAGACCTATGTTCATTCTTCCAGATGGGGTCTCACCAGAGCTTTATCTAATT
This sequence comes from Rhina ancylostomus, assembly GCA_030265395.1. Classification (NCBI taxonomy): domain Eukaryota; kingdom Metazoa; phylum Chordata; class Chondrichthyes; order Rhinopristiformes; family Rhinidae; genus Rhina; species Rhina ancylostomus. Next base: position 18,911,179 of record JARFYF010000012.1, on the reverse strand, counting down.
GGAACAAGACAGTGTCTGTGCATGTTATTTGTCAGGGGATGTGAATGAAGGCTGATTTCTCAGAATTGTTGCTGGGTGAATTTATAATGTGTGGTCCACAGTGTAATATGTGACTTTTAGATGTGCGGCTGCTGACAGATACACTTTGTTGATGTGACCCTGTGCATGTGTGTGAGATCATTAAACTTTTTCCTGCACTAGAAATGGATCCTAGGGACATAACTCATGGAATTGACCCCAATATTTATCTCCTTACTGGTGCTTCATCTTGCATCTGAGTGACCTTCCAGGTCCCCAAGCTTATTGGACATTTTCTTTGGTTGGTCTTCCAACAAGGATTTCAAGGTCCACATGAGTAATATTAAGTATGTCCCTATTCCTGCAAGCTCTGCTTCCTGAGCTGCATGTTGACTTACGACAGTGCTTGGAGGTGATGATTGTCTCTCCTATAAGAGATGTACATGTGTGTGTTTAGCACAAATTAGTTTCAACAGGATTGCAAGACTTGTGAAATTACTTGCAGTAACCACAGTAACAGATTAAAAAGTCACAATTAGCTCTGCCTAAGTGTTTCAATCCTTGCACTGGTCTCTCACATAGCATCACCTTGGTGTGTGTTCTCAAAGTTAAATTTCTGGGCCTTTGACTTCTCACCATGCATTTTGAAATTTTGCAGTTTGCAGTAGATTATTCCATAAAATTTTATTTTGTTGCATGGGCGTCAAGTACAGTGTCAGTGTTTAGTTCTCTTGTAATAAATAATTGAGCTCTTGAAAAAACAAGTATTTAAAACTATAGAGTGAAATTTCAAGAAACTTTTTAAAAAATTATGCATTAAAAAAAACTAGTTCAAATTAATGCAAGCTGCCTTATTTTCAGTTAGCACCTTACTGAATTTGGACCTCCTCGATAATTCAGTGTTAATCGGTGGCCTCCTGAAATGGAGTTGAAATGTTGGTATTCTACGAACATGATATTTCAGCGGTGTCATCTGTAGAGAGTTAGTACTTTCTGCATGAAACTGGAAATCTTTAGGTTTCAAAGTGCTGAAGGCTAATAAAGTTCATTCTAATGTGCAGGAAATGGGTTTTTACCACCTCATCAATGCAAACTGCAGGTTTATATAACTTATGTAGTTTTGTGATGGTTTATTAATGTCCAAAGAAGCTGAGTTATGCCATGATGGTTTTTAAAAGCTATTTTATTGCCATTTGCAAGTCTGGAGTATATAAACCACCATCCACATATATATTTATAGTCAGCTATGTAAAGTACAATCTGACTTATCGCAATCTTTGGTTCCTCTCTTTCTAAATATATTTTGTCGTTGTCTTTATTCATCTAAATTGCATATGCTGTAGAGAATATTGCTATCAAATATTGCTTGTGACCTTATAATTTTCAGGTACTACTTACACTTAAGCAATTTATAGATGAAAATGAAGATGAGGCATACTTGCTTCACAAAGCATATGTATTCTGAAGTTTAAATTGCTCCTTGCATAAGAGCCAGTGATTTGGTACGAAGCAGGGAG